>OX411306.1:82886385-83164253 GCA_948150685.1 Rhaphigaster nebulosa | reverse complement strand
GGGAGTCTACATGGAGGATCTAGGCATTAACTTAAATCTACCGTTGGGCAAACACTCTACAGTGTTCCAAGGAGAAGTGTTTGCGATATTGTACGCAGTCACATATACAGAAGTTATTAGCTGCGACAGGGCTCCTTTTACTATCTATTCAGACAGCCAGTCTGCTTTCCAAGCCCTTGAATCTTCTAGGGTAACTTCCGTACTGGTAAAAGATTGCAACCAGGCATTGGATCCACTCGCCTGCTTGAAGAGATTGAAATTAGTATAGGTTCCTGGACATAAAGGAATCAAAGGCAACGGGATGACTGAACAAGGAAAGGCGCTGAGAACCCTATCTTAGGACCAGAACCTTCGGTAGGCATCAGCGGAAGAAGGCCCACGACATGACATGGAAAGTAGCATGTAAAGAATGTAGAGAGTAGGCCTCAGGCAGGCTAAGTTACTTATTAGAAAACCCTCTCCTTCTAGAACCAAATGGCTACTGGGCTTCAACAGAAAGGAATTCCGACTGCTTATCAGAGTACTTACAGGTCACTGCAGGCTTAAAAGATACTTTAAGATCTGTGGAGTAGTAGAGGGACCTGTGGGCAGGTATCAGAGACTGCTCTACATTGCATAGCTAAGTGAAATAGGTATGCGTTAATAAGATACAGTTTGCTTGGATCTGACAGAATCCGAGAACAAGAGGCTCCCTCCATTGAATGGACGTTCCTTCTGAACTTCGTCAGGAAAACCAGAAGGTTCGACATAATGGGTAAATTGGCTTTCTCTATTGGAGACCACCCCCGGGGTAGGCAAAAAGGACAACTAGACCCACTTGCCGGACTTTGTCCCTCTACCTTTACCAGCACCAGTACCCGTGCCAATGGATGAAAAAATTATATGTAAAGGTGGTGTACTTTGAATCGTCTACAAAAATTAATGATAAATATTATTTCAACCATCCATAACCATTTAATATTTTCAGTAAATTTCATTTTTTATTCATTAAAAAAAATAAAGGAATTTCAATTTGAAAGAAAGGTATTTTGTTTCCGTTGATATCTTATTTTTTAACTTTATTTTTTCATTTAATTTTTCGCTAAGAAATCTTAAAGTGAAATAATTTAAAAATTGGCTTCAAAGATTTGGAAAAAATAGACAAAATGAAAATAACTTAAGAAAAGGGACAACTTTATACGCTATTACTAAAATTCTAATGTAACAAATTTAAGAATATTCGTTTTTTTTTTTTTAAGAAATAATTTTTTGAAACACTTAGTTGAGAATAGTGGTGTATTTTAAGTAATGGAAAAGGGAACTAAACTGATTGATTAGGTTTGCTTCCGTTAGTGATAGAGAGAGTAAACTTTCTAAGTTTGAGAAACTCGTTGATGACAAGAGTGCTACTTGTTGCCTTAATTTGTCAACCATCTCTCTGTAAATAATACTGCGTTTACAAGTTTTATTGAAAATAAATTTACATCATCTCTATTAACACAAAAAATCCCTGACAAGCCTTTATTGGCTTGGTATAATGCCTCTGCCAAGAGTTGCCTTATCTATACAATTGGTATACAATAAGAAACAAAAAAGACATAGCTCACATACATTATTTTGTTAATAATTTCTAAATGAAATAAATTATAAATTGCAAAAACAACCAATTTATGTTTAATCTACTTGGGTACTTTCCGTTACCTATATACTAAGTATATAGTAAGGGGAAGTATTGCGATCGTGAAAATTTTCGAATTCGAGTTTTCGGAAATACACGGTTTAAGGTACCCTGAGTCCAAATGACCAAGTCTCGCAAAATGGTCTGTGTGTCTGTATGTCTGTGTGTCCGTGTGTCTGTGTGAATGTGAACAGTCTAGCTCCAAAACGAAAAGTTGTACGATACTGAAATTACGTATTTAAGGTTGGCACATGCATGTGATGTTACAGCAACATTTTCGTCAAAATCGACTAACCGGAAGTGCCACTGTATATAATCGATTTTACACTTTTTTACAATTTTCTCGAAAACGGCTCTAACGATTTTTGATGTAAATTACCTAATGTCTTCTCCTTAAAGCCCTTTAACTGTTCATGTATGTAGTATAACAAGGAAAAAATGGAGGGAAAGAAGTTATGATGGAAAGAATATTTTATTTGCGCATAACTTAGAAATATGCATTTTATGGTAAATTATGAGTAGAATTGGATGAAAGGTTATTAAATTATCTAAAAAAACAAAACATGAATTATCAAAATCGGACGAGTAACAGCAAAGATACAGCGTATTTTATGAGGAGCACAAGACCTTGGACGGATAACCGAGCTTATCCAAAATGAGACGAATGCGACCGAACCTCCTCCCACCAATCCTCCAATCTGTTGTCAACAATATCGTCTGCAATAATGAAATTTAAGAGTACAAAAGCGGAAATTAACGTAATAATTTCTACTTTTATATTATTTGATGGAATGAAAATGTTTCCAAGCAAACTAAATTGATACTTTAAAAATATATTTTCAACTTGAAAAACTTAAAATATATAGGTAGTGTGCAGAATTGTTGACTAAAATTGTTTAAAAAACTGTTTTATAGTACTTAAGTGAGAGAAGATGTGAAGAATTGAATGCTGCTGAGTTCAATTATTGTTTATGTGAATTCTTTAAAATTATATTAAGGTGATGAGCGCACCGCACCAGATTTTTTTTTTGTTTACGTATAGGAGATGAGTATTATATGTTATATTGCTGAATCCATGACATTCTTTACCCATATGCTGGACATGTGGTGGTGAAAAACCTAACTCTATTTTCTTTTAAAATATGGCAAACAGCGACGTAATGATATAAATTCTTAATTACATTAAAATTCTAGAGACTAAAAAATCTTTGTTGTTCACTCCACATTACCCTATTGTAAAGATAAACTAGTTATTTTCGCAGCTTAAAAATTACCTTAATCAAATTCATTTTATTCACATCTGATACATAATTTTTGTCGCCAAAGGTACTTTTTAAATTCTTCGAAAGCCTTAAAAGTGTGTGTGTGTTTGTGTGTAATAATTAAGGTAGGAAGATGGTTTAAAATTAAATAACGCAAGGAAATTCTTCTGAATATTGTGTTCAAATTATAAGTATAAGTTTATATAAGTTAATTATGTATAAGTTCGTTTCTGATTCAATATTCAGGAACGGCCTCGTTTTGTGACATACGTATTGAATTATCATGAAGTTGGTAACTTGCTCAGTTAAAACTTTATACATAAGAATTCTGCAAACTTAAAAAGTTTAAAATTAACGGTCAGTAAAATAAATTTCTGGATACTTACCCTCAATCTCTTGATTGTTTCTGAAATATCTAAAATATTTTGGACTTAGTCTCAGAATAAAGTTCTTCTTCAATAAGCATCAGATTATTGAACACCAGCAGTTATACTCAGAAACGTGTTCATTTATAAGAACTATTACAAGGTGTAAGATTAGAGAAATATTGAGTATGGCGTTGGAACTAGATTGTCTTCCTGAATCTAAGTTCTAGTACTGAAGATGGCCGCTACTGGTTTACAACTCGATAGCTATCTTGTTTACCCTAGCGGTACTGAGGAAATAGTGCACCGGTCAGGCCAAGGACTGGTCAACAGTTATAAACTAAGGAACACTTTGTGAAATTGTCGTGCATGATGATTCACTCTAAGCTATTTTATCGTCTCTGAGTTATTTGTGACACTTGGTTGAATATATTGTAGTTAGGGGCAACCTCTGACCTACTGGCTGATGGTGTTATCTAGCACTTCAACGGACCGGTTATCAACATCTCGTTTTGTTGACTGACCTACGACCCTGAAAATCGAAGGGATATTCTTGATACATTTATCACCTTCCAGGTTTTAACATTCCATGCAATTATTAATTCCTCCCACGATATTTTATTAGATCATAGTACAGTTCTGCTTTTCTTTCATTCACCACCTACCATTAAACACTTCCTATTTCACTATAATTGGGGCGAGTAAACTGGAACATTTTTCTTTCAGCCCTAGATAACGAAATGTGTTATAAAATTTTATAAACAAATATGCATTGAAAATTTTGCTGAAGCAATAGCAACGTGAACGGAAAATATCTTACCAAATAAATTGTATAATTCATTCTAATTTGGTTGTACTACGGAAAGATTTGATAATTTATATAGGGATTAGAGAAAATAAATCTTCCAATTTTTATTTATTTATTGAAATTATAGTTGTAGGTGGCAAGATATCAGGGCAAGTGCCATATCTTCAGATTTTTTAAATAATTAATGAATTCTTGATTATGCGCATATGTTACTATTATTAGGTTTCTTAATTATAATTAAAATTTATTAATTATTGTAATAATTACCATATTCAGCATGCCATAATAGGATTTTACAATCACCTTTTCTTGCTAATTATGATATCCATACAAAAAAATTTCGATAATACTAATAATTTTTTTTAAATTACTCTTTCTTTCAAAGAAGGTCCTATTTCAACAGTCAAATTGAATTCTGAAGGATTAACCATTTGTATTCAGCAATATGCATCATAATATATGCTACCTTTCTGATATCTATTGCTATTGTCAAATCTTCAATTTTATTCTGTTAGTTTTTACTTCCTTGTACTAAGTAAAGGAAGTATTGTAATCGCGAAAATTTTCGGTTTTCAGATTTCAACGGAAATATCTTGATGAATACCTTAATATCTTGGAAATATCTAATCTCTTGGAAATATCTTAATATCTTGGAAATATCTTGGAAATACCCTGAATCCATTTTTACTAGTTTCGTCGTATCGTCTGTACGTACGTTCGTACGTACGTTCGTATCGCATAACTCAAAAACGGTTAGCCGTAAAAAGTTGAAATTTTGTATTTAGGATTATTCTAAAATCTAGTTGTGAACCTCCTTTTTTGGTCACTGCTTAATCACCGGAAGTGGTACTTTAATTGATGGTCATAACTGATTTCCATCAAAAATTATATTAAAATATTATGCAAAACTTCTCAAATTTAGTATTTATACTTTATATATTGATTTAAATAGCATACTAGATTTTGGTCTAAATTGGAAAACCGGAAGAGGTACTTTATTCATGAAGTTCATATTAGACTTTCATCAAAAATTATATTGAAATAAACATTTAAAATTTAGTAAATAGGACTTTTATATCAATATGAATTTATTTTCTAGATTTCGGTTAAAATTGGTGAGCCGAAAACGGTACTTTACTTGAAGGTCATAGTAAACTTACATCAAAACTTATATTAAAATTAAATGGAGAAATCATATGGTTCGGTAATAAAGGTTACAAACGCGACTTTGTTTATACTCTAATTTAACATTTTTATTACTTATTTTAAGTGTTAATATTGGGCATATAAAACTGGTTTTCCTCCCCATTTGTGCGATGAACAAGTCTGCAGCAGGAGAATAAGATATAAGTTAAGTGGGTTCTTCCGCTTAAAATTTAGAAACTGTCGATTTCTAATGCTTTATCTAGTGATATTGATAGTTTTAATGTTGTCACGAAACACGAAGAAATCTCTTGGAAACTAGTTACCTACTGAAAAAAGAAAACGACATTTAATAACGGAATGAAACCTCCAGAAACAAGAGTATGTGTGTGTCAATAGATGGGTGTCGCGACGCCGAGTGTCTTTTTGGAGATATTGCAATTTTCGGAAATTAGTAACCAAATTGAGGATCACTTTTTGAGCCAACGATTTATAGTTTAATAGGAGTACAAGGAAGTCATGTGTTGTCCACATCAGATATTTTCTTAATATGGTTTTGACATCGTGTTGTTTATTGTATAATTTATTTATCTTTATAGTTTTTCTATTCTTTTTTTATTTGATTTCCGATTTGTTTATGTTATCTGTGTAGTGGTTCCTTAAATTTTTTGAGTCGGTTTTCAAATTCACCGCTTGTTTAATATTTATCCACATAAATAATGGATAGTGTAGTCCGAAACACGAACAAATTCTGTTCTTCTTTTATTTATTATTGACATTATTATACTAAGCGTTATGGAATGAAAATAGACTCATTTCAAAGTGGTTTTAATTCTCTTCAATTTTTTAAAAAAAGTTCCTTCGGAGAAATTTGGAACTTTGAATAAGATGTTTTGGGGATTATCGCCCGCGGGGCGCATTTGATGAAAAAATTACCAGAAAAAAATCGTCTTAAAATTCATTTCCAAACCAAAAAAAACATTACCCATTCCATCTGAAATTTCTGAGTTAGGTGCATTGTAGAAGAACTGGAGAAGGTTACGGGAGCGGTGATGTCATTAAAAGATATTTCATAATTCATAACAATGACCCATCGAGTTTCATCTCTGGTATACTCTATATTCAATATACTCTAGAATCTACAGGAAACTGGAATTTGTATTATAATAGAAGAAAAACATCGAGCATCGAAGAAATAGAAATGACTCGATATCCACTGTACAAAGTAACGAACTTGATTTATAAAAAATAAAGAGTTGAAACTTTACGGAAACCATGACCTCACCCCAGCCCAACTCATCTCAATACTCTTTTCACAGCCAATACTATTGTCACCCTACCTCGAATAGTGATCATATCAACAGCAGCATTCTTTGATTTTGTTGCATTGTCCGAAAGATATGCTATCTACTTCGACTTGGACTACTGGTATTGGCAAGGGTGGGGGAACAAAGTCCGGCAAGTGGGCCTTTTTGCCTACAAACTAACTTTTTTATTTAATTTTATTTTAAACTTGTCCTGCCCGTTTGCAATATTTGGCAATTCAATATCTGTCATTAAATCTCTAATGCTTCTTCTTATGTCACAATAATGTTAATATTCCATATTTCAATGATCTGTATGAAATGATATATACAAGTCCTTCCTCAATAACCTGCAATGCGATCCACATACTTGGCACGTATCCTTCCATCCATTAAAATCGTTGATAATCCTCCGAGGCCATTAAAACAAAAATGGTCTCGTGAACTTCTAGAATAGTTTATATATCCTTGGATTTCCATCTAAACGTAGCTTCTTTACGTGTTAAAACTTTGCAATTCAACTCGTGAATTAATTCAATAAACATAAGGAAAAAAATCTTGAATCGTCTGCTTTTTTATGTTTCTTTATACTACTATTCTAAATTATAAATTTATAACATAGAAACAGCACTCACCTTTTTATTACGTCCAAAAAAATTTTAAAAAATAATAATTTCAAAAGTTATTCATTTGTGTTAAATGATGAATGTGATGGACCAACCGATGTTTTGTGTTATAACTAGCACTAAACTAAAACTAACATGAATTAATCACTTGTGTACAGTTTTGTAGTTTATTTTCACCGTTCATTGCACTGTTTTCACTAGAAGACTAACGGACTAGCGGCTAGGAATAAATTCAGCAAGAATAATGTTTTCGTTGTCACACAAATTCTTTTTTTTTCAAACAATGTTTACAAAAAAAAAATAGCGCAGGCAAACTACAGTCTCAGATCAGTCCATTAATTAAAAGCGACTTTGTTTAAATAATCAACATAAAATATTTTTCCCAAACATTTATTTTAAATTTTAATAGCATTCATTTTCTTTTTATTACATATCCTATATTTCACTGTTAATTTTACTGCCTGTTTTTGATATACAAAGGTTTTGTACATAATTTATTGTTTTAGTGATATAGTTGCTCATCATTTCATAAAATAATTCCTTATAATATATTATATATTATATTAGATCCTTATAGTAATTAATATTATTTTGGCAGCTCCTAGGAGTTGGTAGAGGGTTAGGTTATTAAAAAGATGATCTGTTTGATTACTTAAAGATTCATAAAACTTTATATAGCAAACCTATAATGGATTTCATTGTTTTTTACTTATATTTTATTTGTTTCTTACTTATACCTTGTACGAAGTAAAGAAAGTATTGCATTCGCGATAATTTTCGGTTTTCAGATTTCAGACACACGTTCGTACGTACGTTCGTTCGTATTTCGCATAACTCCAAAACCCTTAGACGTAGAAAGTTGAAATTTCGTATTTATGATTGTTGTAAAATTTAGTTGTGAACCTCCTTTTTTGGTCACTGCTTGATTACCGGAAGTGGTACTTTACTTGAAGGTCATAATTGGTTTTTATCAAAAATTATATTAAAATACTATGCAAATCTTCTAAAATTTAGTATTTATAACTTATATATTGATTTAAATAACATACTAGATTTTGGTTTAAATTGAAAAATCGGAAGCGGTACTTTACTTGAAGGTCATATTAGACTTTCATCAAAGATTATATTAAAATATAATGTAAAACTCCTCAAATTTGGTAAATAGGACTTTTATATCGATATGAATGCATTTTATATATTTCGGTTAAATATATTTATATATAAATTTATATATAAATCGGAAGAATCCGATTTATATATAAATCGGAAGCGGTACTTTACTTGAAGGTCATATTAGACTTTCATCAAAGATTATATTAAAATATAATGTAAAACTCCTCAAATTTGGTAAATAGGACTTTTATATCGATATGAATGCATTTTATATATTTCGGTTAAAATATATTATAAAATATATTAATATATTTGGTACTTTACTTGAAGGTCATAATAAGATTACATCCAAAATTATATTGAAATTAAATACATAAATCACATGTTTCGGTAATAAAGGTTACAAACGCAATTTGGTTTCCAATCTAATTAAACATTTTTATTATTTATTTTAAGTGTTAACATTTAGTGTAATAAACTGGTTTTCCTCCCCATTTGTGTGTGTGTGTGTCAATACATGGGTGTCGCGACGCCGAGTGTCGTTTTTGAGATACTGCAATCTTTGGAAACTAGTAACCAAATTCAGGATCACTTTTTGAGCCACCGATTTATACTTTAATAGGCGTACAAGGAAGTCTTGTGTTGACCACATCAGATATTTTTCTTAACGAAAAGATGAATGAAATGCAATTTTCGTTATATTTCATTTCGGAAACTTTGTGATGTTTTCGGGGAATACTTAAATTAGGTATTTTAAATAGATGTCCAAGGAAGCCGAGCTATCCAATAGCTTGAGCTAAGTGTCTATCCAAATATTTAACAAGGTGAATAATAGTAATAGCCATAGGATTACACAGGCCTACAAAAAAAAAAAAAAATTACATATATATATATATATATATATATATATATATATATATATATATATATATTATATATATATTATATCATATAAGTTGGTAATTTGCTCAGGAATGATGAATTCCAAGCAGAAATTGCTTATGGTTGTGCTTCTGTTCTCTTAACTGTTCTTCCAAATATTTCGGGCATTGATAAAAAGAAGCTGTATCATCTTTACTGCAGTAGTTGCAGTAGACTTATGGTATAGATTATTTAATACGGGTAGCTACGGTGCAGCCATTCAAACAGTAGAAAATACAGTAGTTTTTTGTGTGTTCAAACAGTTGACAGCGATAGAAATGCACAATGGGTCTTTCTTTTCTTTTAATACTTCTTTTTTATTATTTTTATTTGTATACATGATTGAGTGTCCTAACTTTTTTTTAAAATTTGGTTTCGGGTGGTAAGCCTTAGTTATTTTTCTGAAATTAAGGCTTGATTAAAATTTTCGCCCAACTTAAAAGAGTGTAATTGGAATTTTCTCGAAGATAAGTACTGTTGTTAAAGTAATCCTTCGATACCGCTTTTCCTCAAAGCAGGCTCAGGTGGCCCAGACAATAATATAGGATTGGAGGCTAAGAGGATTTTACTGGGAAGCACAGTGGACTAGAAGGGGAAAACATTTCTCGTGTTCAAAAGACGATTCGTCAAGATGTTGTGGAGAAGTTCTGGTTTATTCCGACGGTCATTAACCCAAAAATCCTAAAAAATTCATGAATACTTTTTTTTAGATGACTTTTATTATATTTATATTTTATTACAATTATTTCATAAAATTCTTTATTTATTCCGTTTATTCTTTATTTATTCTTTATCCGTTTATTTATTCTTTCTTTATGTCCTTTTAGAATAAAATTAGAGGGAATGAAAGATAGGCTTTAGTGCCTTAGAGTACAATAACAAGAACAAAATAATTAACAAATAATAATAAATCATAAGGTAACTTCTAGTATTGATAAATTGAAAAAGATATGGAGATGGGGGTTTTTAAAAATTAGATTTTGAATATTGAGGGATTCCAAAGAGAAATGAAGTGAAGACCCAATCCAAACTGGGCTGAGAAAGAGTAATGAGACATGGTGAAATGATGAGAGAATATTGGAAATAACGAAAGAGAAAAAAAAAACAGAAACGAAAAATTGAAATCGTTACGTGGTCCATAAGTAGGGCTCATCGAAAAAAATAAATAAAAAATAATGAATATGTACATAAATTCAGATTTTAATGAAAAAAGAAACATCAATTTACAATACCTGTGATATTGTTTAATGAAATAGTAATTGCTACGATTAACTAAGTTAATATGTAAATTATATTAACACCTCGACATATGAACGAAGGTTCATTGTCTAAATACTTTTAGCTATTTCTAAATAATATTTGCTATTAAATGTGAAAGAAACAGAATAGAATGAAACGCATATTTATTTTTAATAAACGTTTCAATCTATCTAACTATTAACAATTCATTGGGCATTGGAAGGATAGGAAGTGATTGCATTGGTGGGATTTGAATGTCGGATGGATATTGGAATGGCAAATGAAAGAAGGAATTGAGCTCCATAAGGACGAGGACCAGATAATGATCTGTCAAAAGCTGCGGTTCGGTGGGCCGTTGTTTATAAATCTGAAGGTCGAGAACGGATATGGCGGGAACGGACAGAGGATTAAAATTGAAGATCGGAGGACGATGGGATTGGATACCTTGGTAGAGGAAGGATACCAGGAAGTACTTACGACGGGTAAAGCCATTTCAACTCTTCGTAAAATCGGGTGACAGAGGTATCCCTCGGGATCCCAAAGATGACACGTATAAAGCAATTAATAACCTTTTTTTTTTGCCTTTAGATAACCAGAGATACCTCTGCAGACCATTCTGCAATAGTCAAAGTGGAGGAATATTAATCCTCCGTCGGTCGCGTCCTGTACTCAGGACGGGCTTACTCTTCTCGCTATTCTTACATTTTAATTTTTTTTTTTTAAACTTTTGATTATTATAAATTTACTATTAATAGTAACTATTTTAGTTTAGCCGTAATTTTTTTTTTAGTTAGCCGTAATCCCGGTACTATCCGTTTTGCCAACATTAAAAAAAATTCAAAACGATATTAACCTGTAGAAAGTGCTGTATAAATATATATGGAAATCATTGAGAAATGCTTTGCAGACAATGATTCAGTTGAATAAAGTGAATTACTGAATGAAAAAATGGAGGAGAAAAACTAATATGAATAAAATACTGATTTATTAAATTTTGTATTGATTTATAGTGAAAGATATAAGATTTCATAATAAGTTGATTATAAAAGTTGATGTATTGATAGGACCATCGAAGATAATAAATGATTTAATTACAAAAATATTATTGTTTATGTATAATATATAATTCTGTAACTTATAACATTTTAGTTTTAATATTAATCTCATTTGTATAGTTTATTAAGTAAAGTAATTTAATCTCATCAATTTTATTTAAAGTTTCCTTATTTGAAATAGAGGCTACATTGCATTTCCGAATATGGAATTTAATAAAAATTTATACTTATTGCAATAACAAAAAGTTTGAATGAAATAAAAAAAAAGATCTTATAAACAGAAAAAAAAATACACGCAAATGAGGATATAATATACTTGAAAATATGGTGGGAGGGTCACCATGGCTAACCGTAAGTGATCTT
This sequence comes from Rhaphigaster nebulosa, assembly GCA_948150685.1. Lineage (NCBI taxonomy): Eukaryota > Metazoa > Arthropoda > Insecta > Hemiptera > Pentatomidae > Rhaphigaster > Rhaphigaster nebulosa. The sequence goes on along the minus strand of OX411306.1, from coordinate 83,152,397 downwards.
TGCGCGACTGGTCGTCGTACAAAATTGGGCGAGAACAGGTTTTTTTCAAGAGTTTGCCAATAAAAATAACATAGATTCAACCTAGTATATATATTTTTTATATTATATTTTTGTTATTTAATGAATATATAAATAAATAAAAGGATTTTAAATTTTAGAAGTCAAACCCTCATACTACCTTCAAAATGAACGCCTTTGAACTTTCAAATTTTTTGCCAGTCTTCCTTTGTGAACTCAACCTGTTAATGTTAATATTAATAATTTAAAAAAAAAACAATAGCAGTGCAGTATGAAATAATATCGGTGAATCATTGAAAGTCAACATTGTTGAGCATAGGCAGACATCACATTTTCGTGAATTGCCTTCATTTACAATAATAATAATAATAATAATAATAATAATAATAATAATAATAATAATAATAATAATTTAATATATAATAATTTAAAATAATCCTAAAATTTCTATAAATAAAGTCATAGCAAAAGAGTACAAATTTTCGTTTGTTTTTTCTAATTTATAATGATGAATTTTAAAAATAAACAGACATACTCTGGTACATATAAATAAATTCATGCATGGGTAGTTCATTTCCAATTCCATTCTAGTGTTAGCCGTCTTTCTGACCTGAATAAGATCTTTTTTTTTTCTTTTTGGTACAATAGAAACTTGTTGAAACTTTTCCAACTTGCTTTCTTTCTGGGGTGTGTGGATCTAAAACTAACAATGGCAAGAGACCAGAATCACTTCACACTATGGTTTCTTTTGTTGGTTTTATTGTGCAAGCAGTGAAGTATTATTAAAGATGCTATCGAAAATAAAATTGATCAATGGGTAGTGCTTTTGCATTTGGTAAAATTGTTAAATATTCCATCACTTTATCACTAGTTAAACAAATTAAATGAAAAGGCAAGCGAATGGCGTTCAATAGACTAGCAAAGGAAAACGTGCTTTATTACGAGCATAACACAACAATAAGGAAAACATGCTCGTAATTAAAGTTCATTAAAATTTTTTTATTACTTTTCGCATATTGCCGAATGAACGGGGGATCTTTTCAAATGTATATAAAAAAACCTATATATCCGTCAGTTTATTCCTTGTTCATTTCTTACTGTACAAGGCTCTAAAGACATTCATACATTTTTGTATGAAAACATAAACTAATATTTGAATTGGATTAAGCTGCAGGCATCATATTTCCGACACCTACGATGGCTATAGTATGCCTCGAAAAAGGCATCCAGCCAAAATTAACTGAACTATAATAATAATCGTGACTTGTAATCATTCTTAATCACTTAAGGTTAAGGTAGAGGAAGTGAAGACGGCTAACAAAATATTTTCGAGATTTCATTTAATTAATTTGATGATTTTCGATAAACAATGTTTAATAAATGATTGATGCCTACACCAACTTTGGGCTCCATGTCAAATATTCGGAGCAGCCAGAACTAACCAAGGTTAACTTGGGTAAAATTAATGAAACGTATAGCTGTTGGATGGGAGCGGGTTCAATAGTTAAGCAATGTAATTTAGCACATAGAACAATCAGTTTCTCTATGTGTTACTATGTATTGTTAACACGATTCAGCAATTTCATTCAAAATAATAATTGATTTGAATACGGTGATGCATATTGAAAGCATTTAATGCATTGTTAGATTACGTTACACCTGCAATAAGTAATGTTTATCGCTTGGATGATAAATAAATAAAAATCCATAATTAAAAGAATTATAATTTTATTTTTTTGTATTTTGTATTTAATTTGTTTCTATCTTCAGGAAAATTACAATATTCGATCCAATAGCTAATTATTTTGAATTTAATGACATCAATATTTTTTGAGCGTTATTTACATTTTCACGCAAGTCAAGAAATACTCCCAAAGGAGCATCCTATCTGATATTATTTAAAAAAAATGAATTTTTACGTTTCATACTCTCACCTCAACAGTTATCTTACCACAACATGTGAAATGTAAGTTATTTGTCATTCCATTTAATTTTAGCACATTACAATTCTATTGGTCTAGATTCCTCTTTGCCATTGCCAAAATCTCCTGATGAAAGTGTTTCATGAGTCAATCATGTTTCATCACTCACTGAGCCAAGATTTTCCGGAAAGAAATCTAGGCGACTGTGGAAGATGAGTTCTTTTAAGGACATACTGCATTTCAAATTTTATAAGTTCATTGACAATACCTGAGATTTCCAAAGAAACTGAGTAACATTTTTTGAATGTTTTCTCCAGAGGATCCAGTAATTCCTCAAACTTTTCATCTTACATTAGTGATCGTATGGGTGGACATATATTCGTTCTTTAATTATTGCATCACGAATTTTAGGAAACTTCTCATTAATGTACATGTAACCAGGAATTTAGCGCACGCCTTCGACGAAATTTGTCATTAGTCCTATTTCAATGTGTAACGGAGGTAGATCCACATTTTTATTATTATACAATCGGCCATGTTTCATAATTTTCTGTCCAGGAATATATGATTTACATCATTCTTTTCTAATGTTATGTATTTTTTTCCCCGACGATCCCATTCACACAAGAAACAACACTACTTTGTATAACCAAGCTGTAGATCAAGAATAAATGGTGTTACCTTCAAATCACTACGAATATTACATGAATGCACTGCATACTACAGCTTTTCTAGTATAAATTTAAAGTTTTCACAAGTAACTTTCATACTAGCGAGTGAGCCATAGGCACTGATCGGAATCTATAGCCATTCTACAGATATAGCTTTTAACTAACTTAAGAGTAATCAATGGATAGTCGACATTCTGTTGGGTTATGTTGATTACCATAATTCTTCATGAGATAAAAAATGCTATTACAAACCACAGAGCCATTTTCTTTAGAAAGATATTTAAATTCAGAATGATGATTATGATAAGTCCATATCTTAGTATTCCTTTGAAGAAGATTCCATTCTTTCAGCCAGGAACTAAGCATTTAAGGCTTCTTTTTTCTTTTTTTTTATAACTTTAATTATCATATGAGATCGTCTTTAGTAAATAAATGAGACTAAGAAGATTAATTTCATAAGTTGTGTCTCCAAAATCTATTGATTTTTTTCCCTTATTTTGGCTTGAATATGAAATACTCTCAACTCTAATACTCTAAATACTCTCTATGAAAATACTCTCAACAGGAGCTGGTCTCATTGCAGATTGTAAATTATATCACTGTTTATTTTTATTTTGAAGTAATCCCTTTTATGTTGTTAAGCAAAAATAACAGTCATGTGACGTGTACCATTTTCCCATACAGTGGGAACCATTCAATACGGAATACATCATATTGAAGATTAATAAACACAATGGGGCGCAGGTCCTAGATTGGTTTCCCACTTTACGCCCAAAATAATGCTCATAACACTTTTCACAAATAGATTAAGGTTCCATCCAGTGCTGAACGGGGTTATGGGAGACAGCTAAATGCAATTTTATATCCACGAAGCAAACATACCATAAGGCTAATAACGTTCTTGTCCTAATTAATGATTTCGTTGCTATGATAAATACGTAATAAACAAATAGGTCTCCAACGACTCTCTGTTTCATTTTAATTTTCGATAGTAATTATGAATGTATTTATGTAACTTATACAATTAAATCAGAAATATACATTACAATATATAATTAAATAATAATTGTTAATATTTAATTGTGTACAAATAAGTTATTGAAATTAATTATTAAAAATATTTGTTAGTCTTTGCTTTGTTTTAAAGCAAATATATTTATCTAATTGTATAAAAATAAGTTAAATAAATACATTCATAATTAAAAAACATAAAATTGCCCAATTACTATAGCAATTAAATTTTATTTAATGAACCATGATTCGACGTTACAAAGTGGGTTAAAATATTTTTTTAGTGTGAAACGAAGTTGACATTCGTTTTTGGCACCCCAAAAAAACCCTAAATATGAATTTTCATAGGAATCAAAAAATATATTTTTTTCACACAACATTTTATTCGCCTTCGATATTTATACGAAAATCACATAAGTTGTAATAACTTCAGCACGATTCCACCGATTTACAAGAAACATAGCAGTGGTTTAGAGCTCTAAACACTTGAAGAAATAGCACAAACTTTACCTCCATAAACAAATTGGAACTGGAGACATTAAATGAAAATAATTGGTATGGTTTAGAGATCAGAAATTCAGCTTTTCTAAAAGTTCAAAAAAATTTATTTTTGGCATACTTTACTGGAACCATATTTTAGTTTTTGTAATTGTATGTACATTTTAACTTATTAAATAAAATCGGCAATATTTCTCATTTTACACTAAAAATCAAATAGATTGGTTTATAAGAACTTTGAAATCCATGCAGAGCAATGGTAGAAATCAATTATATAGAAATTGTTGAAATTACATTAAAAACAATTTTTTTCGGATCTCAGAGCACATTGGCAAGAAACTTTGGACAGGTATCTAATATTTTTCTATCTATCAGCAAAAAAGGTTTCATTGAAATCGGTGATGCTACGTCCCCTTTAGCCTCCCCTTGTAAGTAGCATTCTAGTAAGTTGATTAAGTAAGTATAGTATCTGTCAATACATTTTGAAAACTGCTCCTAGATTGAACTGTCTAACTAATTGAATTTCATTGTGGGACACTAGATAAGAACATCGACTTATTTTTTTTTTTATTGAACTGTCTAACTAATTGAATTTCATTGTGGGACACTAGATAAGAACATCGACTTATTTTTTTTTTTATTGAACTGTCTAACTAATTGAATTTCATTGTGGGACAATAGATAAGAACATCGACTTATTTATTTTTTTTTATTGAACTGTCTAACTAATTGAATTTCATTGTGGGACACTAGATAAGAACATCGACTTATTTTTTTATTATTATTTTTATTTTACTTCAAAATGTTCAGTACATTGCGAAGCCTATTACCGGTGAGTCAATCAATCAAGTTAATTAATATATACTTGTTGTATAATATCTTCTTATCTATCATTCAAAATAACGAGAACTATTTTCACCTTGTTTTTATAAAGCAACACAAAATGATACTTTAAAAGTAAGCCAATAGATAAGATCGGTTGTAATGACCCATTTCGGAAGATCCTATATATTATCGGCCATTCTTGAAGTACCCCTTGCAGGTCTATAGAACAGGTGGTGGCTAAAGCTGTCTTCTTATCTCAATCTCCTATATAGGGGAGGAACTCTGTCTTGCTGACTCTGTTTTCTTCTTACCTGGGATAGCTTTAATATGGAGAACTCTATGAACCTCTTAGGGCGTACTCATATAATGGGAAGCGGCTGGAATCCTCTTTTTTAATTAATTGAATGTTAATCATGTGAACTAATAATTCTTTTTACTCGAAAAACTTACAAATCTTCAGTTTTTTCAATACAATATTTCGCAAAAGAAGTTTACTTACAAAGGTTATTGAAGAACGGTTAGCGAGGTAACTGAACGTCGGACAGAGTTACTTTTAATCGTTGCATTGATAGTTTTAATAATTGCAATTCATTATGTCAAAAACGGAATATTTAAAAATATCTTCATCATACCTCCAATAAATTTGAAACTGCAAAAAAACACATGGCAAGGATGCCATTTTTTCATATGAACAGCAGTGTAACAATAACATGTCTCAACCTCAATGATAACCTGCAAATGTCTCTTTCAAGATAGTTTTTGTTGAACTTGGTAGCATTTATGCATGTTATGTTTGTTATTTTATATTATAATAGTGCAGCATGAATTAATGGGTGTTAGAGATAAAATCGTATTTTAGTTATTCAAATTATAACAAGCGCTTGCGAACTTGGTGTCTTAGTTTGCTAGGAAGCTATAATTTACTAGAGCATTAAGTTTGGAATATCATGGTTTTTATATTATATTATTTATTTTGTAATAAATTTATATATACACACATATACATACATACACATATATACATATATATATATATATATATATATATATATATATATATATATATATATATATATATATATATATGTATATGTAAGTTACGTGGCAGCGAGTTAAAACAGATAAAAAAAAGAAAAAGGTTTTAGAAACAAAACGCACAGAGACAAAATCAAGACTGCTTTATTCCTCTAAGTAATCCTACTTATATAGATTTAGCCCTTGTTTACATAAGAGATTTGGTATTAAATACAATAATGCTATGCTCCCGACTATAACTCCCCCCGCCAGTTTACGTACATTCTTCGTAAACTTCTTACATACAAAAACAAAAAGAAAATAAAACAATTTTTGTTTATCCGGTCATGCCATAAATAAAAAAATATATACATACAACAACACCTACAAAAAAAACTTCTTATAGCTATCTGTACCTAAAAAGAAACAAAAAGGACCCTTCGTGGCTTTATATCCGTTTGGCACACTTAACGCACTCTCGCGCTCTTAGGGTCACAAAACAAAATTATAATAATATTACACAATAACAAAAACTATCTAGAACAATTTGTTATTTACAAAGTTTGTGTGCTGAGACGAGAATACTCCAGCTTACTAAGGTGTTGTATCGTTGGGAGCTTTAATTGCTTGATATGAACTGTACTACGTTTTGAGGTTTTTTTAACACTCTCAATGGTTACAATATTGTGCTCTCTAATTACCACCACCCTGAATGGCACCTTGTAATGAAGTAACTCTTTACCTCTATTAGTGCTTAGCTTCCTGTACGCTATCGTCCCTATTTTTATCTCTCCCATCATATCCCTAAGGTTGAGATTGTCTCGAGCAACCCTTTTGTTTTTCTCTTTCTCTATCTTCTCCTGAACTTTTAAACAATAGCCTCTCAATAGTATTACTGACTACCTCCTCCTCGTCCGCTGTCGTGCCCCGATAGTCTTCCCGATGACTCCATTCTCTCGAATGGAGAAAAACCCGTTACTGTGTGGATTGAATGGTCTTCATCATCGCCACGCCTGATTCCAGCCCCTTATCCGTTTGGTACACCCTCAGGTGGTCAGGTGGTCGCTCAATGTGCTGTGTAGCCTTTCAATACTTCCCCTGCTCTTGGGATGAGTGGGAGTGTTGAGATGCCATACCACGTCCAGCAGCTTCATCTCCGCTCTGATGCTGGCGTTATCGAACTTCCTCCCTCCATCGGACGTTATCCGATCGGGAATTCCATAGAACTGGAACCACATATTTAGGGATCCTAACGCTGCCCCTGACGATCGTTTCTGAATCTGATATGCCATGGCTGCTTTGCTGAAGAGATCAATCATAGTGACCCACTTATATCCTCTCCACGTGAAGGTATCAATCTGGAGATTGCTCAGCGGTGCATTGGCGGTGGGTGTCTCCGCTTGTCTCCCTCTTGTTAGGTGTCTACCATATTTCGTGCTAAGACAGACTTCGCAACCTCTTATGTTTTCGTCAATCTTTTTTTCATCCCCCACCAAAAGTACCTTCTCCGCAACGCTTGCAATATTTCGTGCACCCCGCGGTGGTTCGTTTTACCCTGATGATATGCGAACGTCACCTCTTTCTGTTGCTCTGCATCCCTAAGTGTTTCAACTATCAATTTACATCAAACGAATGCCCTATCCAACTCGATTCACTCGGATCGCCATATTCGTTTGATCTTTTCCCAAATAGTGTTATTCCCGACATATCGGTAATGGATTTATCGAGGTTTGGATGCATCCTTAAGAGCTTTGCAGATTTGGTCGTCCCTAGCTCCCGGCTGCTCACCAGATAATCGTGATGCGACTATTTACGTACCGAGTATACTCGATTTTCATCAACCCGGAGGTTCTGGTTTTCCAGATTATTTGTCGACGCTTGTCGTTGACGATCTTTTCTATTTCTTCCATATCCGTCGGTCTTTCGTCGCTTGGGTTCTCATCTTCTGAAAGATCCTGTCTGTCGTCTGTCGTACCATGTTCACCCTCCCTAGATTATTGAGGGAAACTAAATATTCTACCATTTCCGGGACGAATCGTCTGTAATAGCTCAGAGTCCCCAACAACCTCCTAATACCTTTTACATCCCTGGGCACCGCTATCTGCCGTATGGCCTCAACTTTATTAGCATCAGGTCTGAATCCTTCTTTCGAAATGGTGTGCCCTAAAAAATTTAATTGACACTGACCCAATGGTGACTTATCTTTGGATAATTTTAGTCCAAATAGTCGCATCTTGTTAAATACGCTTTGCAAATGTTTTACGTGCTCGCTTTCGGTTTTACTAAAAACTAAGAGGTCATCTAGATTTGGCACACTGATTCATCTAAACCCCTTAAGAACTCGTCCATGAGGCGCTGGAACGTAATGTGAGCGTTTTTTAATCCGAACGGCATCCTAGTGAATTCGTAATGACCTCTTTCAAACGTGAATGCCGTCTTGGGTTGATCATTCGGATGCATTTTTATTTGATACATTTTTAGTTGACCCTACCTTTAAATCCAATGTGGTAAATATCGTTGCCTTGACGTACGTCACTCTCTCTTGTTTTAGCGGGATTTCATGCACTGTCTTTCCCGTTGCTCCCAGTATGTCACCTTGCTTGAAGAAGACATCTCCGTATTCCGTTCTTAACGTTTGTCTCCAGTCTTCCATTCGATTGATCGCGCCTACTCGCGATTTCTGGTCCCTTACGAGGCTCTGACATTTAAACTTTTCTCTCCCTATCCTAACGTTCCATTTTCCACTGCTATTCCTAATCCTCGATTGTCCTCTCTCCGCCACTCGGCTTTTCCAGCGCTTCCCGGCACAGGATGGTGTTGGCACTCCCGGTGTCAACGAGACATCTCACTCCGCCTTCCACTTTAATTATAGGCAGACCGCTATGTTTCCCTCTCATGTTGTTACCTACTAACCTGCGGTCGCCTCTCTGCCGCCACTCCCCTCAGATTTCCTCTCGGTGTTTTCTTCCTCCCGATACTCGCCTCCAACTGCTCCTCCTGCTCCTCTGTCCGCTTTTATTGTCCAGATCGTCTACTTCCTCTTCTGATTCCGAATTCCCGGATGTTCCCGTTGAATCCCGCTGAGTCTTCGTGAGTCATTTCTTCTCCGAAATTTTTGGGCGTCTACCTCCATTGATTCCGGTTGGGCTGTCTCCCTCTCTCCCTTTGTAGATGTAGGGGTACTGTCTGGCGATGTGCCCTTCAGTTCCGCACTCGAAACATCTGGTGCGTGGGCAATGCGTTACTGTGTCCTGTTCTTCCACAACCGTGACACTTCCGATCTTCTTTCCTACCGCTGTTCCTTGATGCTCTTGTTGGTCCTGGTCTTCTTTCCCCCAGCGCGGCCCTCTCTCCTCCGCTATCTCCAAATTCTCTCTTCTTCCAGATGGTCTGTGCAGTTCTGCGTCGTCTATGTATCATTCTACTCCACGCGGTCTCTTCGACTTCCATCCGGGCTTCCTCATCTCTCGCGCTCATATCCAACCTTTCCTGCGCGCATTCAACCAAGGCCCGCTCTCTATGTAGGCCTTTTTTCTTTCCTATCTCTTTGGCCAGTTGCACAAATCTTGTATCGTCGACAAGAAGGCCATCCTGGCTTCTACTTCTTCCTCACTCCACGTATCCCGCATTTTCTCCGTGATTCTATTGTACCGGGCTAAAAGCGTTCCTGCATATTGCCCGCTCGACTGTCGTGGCTGCTTGATTTCACGGAACATCCGGAAGATGTCTTTTTTCCGGAGTCCATCTGCCTCCTCCGAACGCCTTCTTTAATCTCTCTTTTACTACCATTCACGGTATGTCCTCATCCGCTTGGATCTGATTTAATTTGCTTATTTTTATCCTGTATATTTGGGCTGCCTTCCATGCCTCCGCAGCTTCACGGCCCAACAGGTTTTCCGATGCCTTTGCCTCTATTCTCGTTATTAAGCGGTCGCCTCCTTTTTAAAAAATGATTAAGCTCACCTGTTTCTCCGGTGAATCTCTCCAGGTCCGATACCGCCTTCCTCGGTAATTTTCCTTCCTGTTTTAATTTTCAGCCACTCTAGTGCATTCGCATGAGCTTCCGCCAAGGTGGTCTCCGGTAGAGGTGGGATCTGCGGTATTGGTGGAACATTCGTTTGTCTATTTAACACTGGTGGTCTCAGTATTTCATTGTTCGACATATCTTTACTCTTCCTCAATCACGATGTCCAGTCAAGAAACCAAGATCTCAAAAAAAATATAAATGTGGTTCGGAATGTTTAAGCTCCGACCGTACTTCGTCCCGGGTGTCGGCACCAGTTACGTGACAGCGAGTTAAAACAGATAAAAAAAAGAATAAGGTTAAAGAAACAACAAGCACAGAGACAAAATCAAGACTGCCTTATTCCTCTTAGTAATCCTACTTATATACATTTAGCTCTTGTTTACATAAGAGATTTGATATTTAATACAATAATGTTATGCTCCCGACTATAACATATATATATATATATATATATATATATATATACATATATATATATATATATATATATATATATATATATATATATATATATATATATATATATATATATAAAGTTTTCCTTATAAAAGTGGTTATTTGTATTCTAAAACTGTTCTATGGCCTCAATCTAATTTCCTTTCCAACCCGCGAACCGCTTGTTTTATCATTTATTATTCCTTTCTTCAACTTTGAATTTCTTGAAGGAATTTCTGCAAATATAAAGGTTAGGCTGAAAGGACAAGGATTTCTGATCGGGGTCATATTAGGAATTCATAATGCAATTCAGATTCGCATTTCAATCTACTGCTCTTCTATATATATAGCTTTATAAAATTGCTGCAGTTGCGCGGTTCTTTATCCCGTAATTGTACTATTTTCGTTAGGAATCCTAATTTCCCAAGACTATTATTATTATTTCCATCACTCCCCCACAATCCTTAATATTTCTTCCCTTTTCACATTGAAATTCCGTTTCTGCATCCATCCCTTTAGAAATCACATTTTCCTTACTCCTAAATTTTAAAATTACCCTCTTTAGATTGAACTATAACCGATTCCGTATTTCGCCTTAAAGAGAAATAAAATAAAGACTATTCATAAAAAGAGAAGATTTATTTACCACAGGGTACTTTTGCACTGAATTCATTTAAAACCTTATTTAAGATATTTTATGAAGCGGTAAGGCTATATTTTCTGCAGTATAATTCTCAAACCTGGATTCGAAGAATAGCTGTTTTCTGATTTTATTTAATTTTTTTCAGAAAACATAATGGCAGATAAGTGAGTTTATTTTGAAGTCCATTTTTATCTCTTTACCTCTCTCTCTATTTCTTTGATATATATATATATATATATATATATATATATATATATATATATATATATATATATATATATATATATATCAATTGTTTCATGAATACAGTTTAGTCCCTTTTATCTATGTTATAATATACATTTACTATATTCATGAGACAAGTGATTATCACAAGCAGCTGTCTTTGCCAATATGTCTGCTCTTTCGTTTACTTCAACAACATTGTGTACCTTTACCCAAAGAAACTGAGTTTTTTTATCTAGGTTCATTAATTTGATGACATTATTTCTAATTTCTACTGGAAGCGGATATTGCATTTTACTTTTGTTGTTTTTTTCTATAGAGTATATCACTACTTCATTATCGGTATTAATGTTGTTTGTTGATTTTTTTGTCTGTTTATCTTAAAATGAAGTCTGTAGACTTAAATACAGCTGATGTTCCCACTTGATTGTTAGATCAGTTCTGATCTGATTAAGTTCTTCGTAATAATAGTTTTTGTTTCTGGTAAATGCGCTATCCGTGTTGTATTTTGGTTTGCTTCTGTCAGTGTAAATGTTCACAATATTAATCTGGGGTCTACTATTTCTTCCATGTACTGTGTAACTTTGGCATGTATTGATGGAAGTAACCATTGTTATATGGGATGTTCCCGTACAATTCTATGTCTTTGCATTAGGGTTGGAATAACAACACGCGATATATCGATATATATCGGAGTTGAAAAACCGTTATATTATATGGATATCTTAACATCCGATATATCGATGATATCTATATTTTATAAAGATATATCGATCACACCATATGCTAAACTATATTACAGTAGAATCTCGGCAATTCATATCCCAGTAATTCGTATATATTTTCTTGTCTCTTGAAAGTCTCCCTTTATTTTGTATAAAAACACTTCAATCCGGTTCCAACGATAATTCGTATTTATTTTCGTCTTCCAAGTAATGTAAACGGATTATAATTCGAATTTCCAAATAAAAAATCTGGTTAACTCTTAATCTTTTCAAGAAGAGAGGTTAGTGAGTGAGAAAGGAATCGTTTATATGAATTTCGGTCGGTTTACCCCTTTTTTTATTTCTAGTCAGTTCTCTTAAAATAAAATTGTAAAAAAAACTGTAATCATACTGTTAGCCAACAACGTAGATTGATCTGAAAAATTAAGTTCGCTCATGACTGGCAATGTTCGCGAATGCAATGTTCTATACAAACAAAAACTTTACCAAACGCCTGTCATGCAAACACAAAAACATGTATCATAAGTGAAATTTTCAACGAATGTGTACAGATATGGAATAAAAACCAGCGAAAATTGTCTACTGTTTAATGATAATTGTACGGCCCACAACAGTACTACATCACTCAGCGATGTTTGGTCTCTAAGCTTGGCCGTAATTAAACGATTTTAGATATTTAACGCAAGGAATTAGTGATGCAACTATTAGAAAGCATCGAGGATGGGAATCACCTACCTCAAAATTAAGAACTCCCATGACTTTTCGAGAGTTCGCCTATTTTGACGAAGGTTTAGCGTAGCTTGGATCCTAACTGACGAGGAAGCTTTGATTATGTAAAAAAAGGAGATGAAGAAGAAATTGATGTGCCGACGATTAGTTCTAAAATGGCGAAATAATGCATCTAAAACGTGTGTCATTTCTTAGCAAAATCAGATGTTTTGTGTAAACGTATTTTCTGCTCTGAACATACTTAACGAAGCCATCGACGAGATCCGTCTTCAAAGATTGCACCATAAGAAAATTACCGATTTTTTTTGTTGTTGATCTAACTGTATCGTTTGTATTTCCATTCATATTAATACAATTTTGTATTCATTTTGTTATTTTCTATTTTTTACCGCCGATTATTGGAAATCTCGATAATTGTGATATCTCGATAATTCATATTTACCTTGCGAATCCTTGACCATACGAATTATCGAGATTCTACTGTATTTTATTTTAACAATTTCCTTTATTCGGTAAAACTACAGAATCGTAACCCCAAAATGGCGGAGGTCTAGATTTTTAAGATCAGCCAGGTACTAAAAATCTAGATGTTCTCCACGTTGGGGTTACCATTCTGGAGTTTTATCAGTAAATATAACAATAAACAATATTTAATTACCAAACAATAATTAATAGATAAGATATACATACAAATAATGTTGATTAATCCTATATAAAGAAAAATTGATGATTTATATAAATGATGATGGTACTGAGATGTATATCAATAAATAACACGCTTTTAGATGAATGTTTCGAGAATGCACTATATATCGGAAGAGTTATAAGATAAATAATAATTTGAGAAATTTGAAGGTTTTATTATTCAAAAACTTCTAGAAGACTATAATATATCAAATAAAAGTCTTCAAAATAAAAATATGTTATAACATTTTTTTTCTTTGAAGTATAATTCTTTTCTATCTTTTTTTATAATGATTTATGGCTAATAAAAATATTGTTTTATAAATAATAATCGTTATATTATTTCATAAACTTCTTCACAGTTTAACATTATACTCATTTGATGCTCTCTTCTTTGCATTTTCATCCATTTCCTTTCGATGTATCGATATATTGTTATTTTTCTAGCGATTATCGGTGGATTTTCCTTGTTGATGTTCCAACCCTACTACTTGCATCCCTTAGTATTTATTTTAATTTTGTAGGTTCTTTATAATCAGTTTTGTTATTTTGTAACGTATTGGTAATACACTTGTCAGCACACAAGAAGCATCATATGACATGGTTTTAAAGGCTTTGCTTATTCTGATCGCAATTAGTCTCTTCACCCGTTGTAGTTTGGTAAGGTTGGTCTGTTTCTTAGAATGTGATTCCGACACAGGTATAGCGGATAGTCATTTTGGTATTATAGAGCCTTCGTTTCATGCTGAAAATGCTTTATTTTATATCTCGTGTCTGAAGAATGACATCGACATGATTCTTTTAGCTAAACATTTGAAAAAATATAAATATTAAAAAAGAATTCATTTTTGATCAAATAAATTTAAAAAAGTGTTTAAATTACTAATTAAACTAGCCTTAACGATTTTTTTCACAACAAAAATGATTGCAGATTTGGATTAAGCACCTCAAAAAACCACAACAAAATGTTGAAAAAAATATTCAAAAACAAAAAAGAAATGTTGCAGCCCCGCGTGTGTTAAAGATTTTTAAAGGCTCAAAATTACGTTTTGGTTTGAAGCTCTGTATCTCCTCTTCTGTTAATCCGATATGAACGTTTTTGGTTAAAAAGAGGAGATTTTCTTTTTTCCATACATATAAAGACTATTGCATTATCTTAGATGGTCTGTGTATAATCAAGGTGATGGATCCTTGGCAATATTTTTAGGTCATAACGTTTTATTTTTAGATTCGCTCGAAAATTTGAATATAGGGGTTTTTCACAGTGCTAAAACTAAATCATACGCCAGTTTTGAATAAAAAAATTGTGTTGATATATTTCACTCTGTAAAGAATACCCTAATCAGTACAAAGAAGTCAATACAATCTTCAGATCGTTCTAAAATCCAATTATTTCGTTTAATTTAATCACTAACATTTACTATTTCTGGATCACGAAAAATGTTTTTATATTACCTATAACACATTTAATAAGGTCTTATATATTCAAATTCCACTTGATATACTATGACATGCCAAGCAACCTAGGTTCTTAGCCATTATACATATTATAATATAAAAACATTATTTGCGATCAACAAATAGTAAATATCACTTTCTTATTATTGCAAGATACGCAATGCAATGGTGAATGTATTCACTAGTCTTAATAGATTTAATTATCTTAGAGATTAATCGGTCCGGTGGTGGATCATTTTTGCTAATGAGGGCATTCCCCCATTTGCAGTTAGTTGCTAATACGTTCAATAAATATCTCCAAAATAAAGCTCTATACTCACCAAGTGAAATTGTTGATATAATTATCGCGCTCGGAATAAACAATAGTTTTTTTATGAATATGTTTATATTTTATCACTACTTTACCTTTCCTATACATGAAATATATAGTGAGGGGATGTATTCTTTACTCAAAAACGAAAAGTTGTACGAAACTGAAATTACGCATTAAAGTAGATAAATGCCTATGATGTTATAGCAAATTTTTCGTCAAAATCAACTAACCGGAAGTGGCACTTTATATCATCGATTTTTCACTTGTTTACAATTTTCTCGAAACGGCTCTAACGATTTTGATGAAACTTGCCTGATGTCTTCTCCTTAAAGCCCTTCCAATTTTCATATGCATGGTACATTATATCACCGAGGAAAGTAGAGAAAAATGTTATGATGAAAAGTATATTTTATTTGAGCATAACTCAAAAATTATGCATTCTATGGTAAATTATCTATATTATCATAGGAAAGGGAATTAAATTATCTAAAAAAAAAATAAATCATCGAAATCCGACCAGTATTAGCAAAGATACGAAGTAAAAAGGACTATAAGATCCTATATGGAAAGCCGAGCGCATCCGAAAGGTGCGATGTGATCGAACCTCCTCCCACCAATGCACCAACCTATTGCCAACAATACGCTTTGTATTAATATAAGAGTAGAAATTAACATAATGATGTCTGCTTTTATATTATTAAATGGAAACAAAATGTTCTCATAGAAACTAAAGGGAATTTCCATGAAAACTAAACCAAAACATTTAAAACACCTCAATTTCCTCTTGACAAACTGAAAACATGTGGTGTACATAATTGTTGTACTAAAATTGTTGAAAATTTGTCTATTGTACTTTTGTGAGAGAAGACGTACAGTCTGCTGTGTTTATTTCAAGTAGTATTAATGTGAAATTTTAGAAATTATGTAAAAAAGATTATTATTATAGGGCGGTAGGCGAAAGATGCGCTAACCCCACTAGATTTTTATTATTGCTGTTGAAGTGAATGTTTTTCAAACATTTTTCTATTTCAAAGTGTTCTATTCTAAAATCGATAAACATTTTGAATTCATACAATCAATTTTCCTTTCACAACTGTGGAAAAAATATTTTAAAAAATTAAATTTTGTATTGTTTTCCGAAAAAAAAAACTAAACCTATTTGGCAATATTTTTAATAATAATACTACAAAAATGTACATGTCTGTGTATATATATATATATATATATATATATATATATATATATATATATATATATATACAAGTTATGTATCATGTCTCCAAGATTCCAGTTTATGAGGTGCCTGAAAAAATAATAATGACGTTCAGAATATTAGATTCTAAAATGGTTTAAATCCTTTAATTTTGAATATATCGAAATACTATTTGCGGGGTTTTTCGTAATTTTTTTTATTAAAAAGTAGGTTATGTTAGCAAACTACAAGTTTTCGCTCCGCGTCAACCATACGGATCGCGTCAGAGTTAAAATTGGCCAATAGCAATTGGCGAAACTATATAAATAGACTTCGGTTTTTTACCTATGGCATTTTTTAATTAGATCAAATTAGATTTAATTAGATTTTAATTAGGCAATTTTAATAGTGAGTTGCATTTGAGCCAATTTATGTTGAACACTCAGTATATTGTTCTATTCTTCCATTCTTTTCTACAGTTTTTCGATCAATTGACCCAGAGAATATAATATTATCAATAAATATCTCGACTTGTATAATTTTTAAAATGCCTGAATTGGCATTCATTTTTACATTCATAAATCTCATGTTATCCACGATTAGATTGGAATAAACTTTCTTGTCAATCTAATCAAACGAGATACAACAGGAAAACGTTTTGTAATTAAACCCTTTGAGCTAGCGAGTAAACATTACTATGCATTACCATTTCCGTTAAGTGGTCTCTAGGGCTGACCTTTGGAATACATTTATGAACATTTCTCGATATTCCACACTTTTTTTATATTGCAGGTTCGTCACTGTCTTATTGATATGTTTATTAGTGTTAATATAATATCATCGAGACAAGATATACCAACCTTCATAGGGGGAAAAAAAAATACTCGTTCATCGAAAGCATTCCCCAGGACATAATGGCACAATCGCTTAATTTATGCAATACCTATATAGAAGCAATGTGGAGGTCACTGAAGGTAACTACTATCAACCTTAACTAAACGCGTTAAATAACTTCATTATAGGTTGTTTGAAATTGTATTATTTACGATTTTGAAGATATTCTAATATGTTTAGACCATGAAAAATTTTTTATTCACTGCCGATTATTGAAATGCTGAGCTTGCATTCCAGATTATTTTTGCGAGATTGTTGCCAAGAAGGTTATTGATAGCAGAGGAGATATAAGTTTCAGGGAGGAACAAATTCTTACAAAGATGGATTTTGAATTTTTTAGTTCTTTTTTGGTATTTTTTTGATGCACCAAAATTTAAGAAAATCTTAAATTTAATTTTTTTAAATCATAAAAAATCGTGTTTGGTATCACACACAACATAAAAATAATTAACAAAATGGAGGCCGAAAAACTGAAAACTTAGCATAGTTGAAAACATTCAGTGCTCAATATTTTTATAACTATCAATCGTGGTAAAGACATTATTAATACATTTTTTAATGTACAATAAATTTGCTGATATTTGAGCGCTTATAGAGCTTGAGCTATGTTTTCTAGTTCTCGATATAGAGTTTTTTAAAAAAATAATTATTTTTTCGAAAAAGCAAGAAATCACAATTTAGCGAATTTATTTTGGCTTATATCATAAAAATTGTTCTTCCTACGAAGATAAACATCATAAATTAATTTATTGAGCATTTGATTCGCTCTAATTTGAGTGGTAATAGACCTCTATACGTCTGATAGTTCCCGAGATAAAATATTTCAAAAAAACATATATTTTTCCAAACAACGAGAAATCATCGGGTTGTAGCTTTATTTTAGCAAATTCCATTAAAACTGTTCTTCCTACGAAGATAATCATCATTAGGTACTATGTAATGCATGTTATTAGCTCGAATTTGAGTGGTTACAGATATCAGAACGTTCAATTGTGTTCGGGATAAAGTTTTTCAAAAACCAAATTATACACAAATTTGATATTATGCAACTGAAACATATTTTGAGAAAAGTTAGTTACATCAGGAACTATTATATGTACAGAGGCCTTTTACCACCCAAATTGGAGCTAGTTAGATACACCACAAAGTAGTTTATAATGATTATCTTATTTGCCAAAACACATTCATTCGCACATGGTGATTTCTCGTTTTTGGAAAAAAAAATATATTTTTTTAAATCTTTACATCGGAAACTAGTGAACATAAAGAGCTCTATTACTGCTCAAATTTGTATTACTTCAAAAAGAGGTGCCCGTAAAGAGGGATTATTTTATGACAACTAAAGACAGTCACAGTTTGGACTGGATTTGAAACATGCCACTGTTATGAGAATGCTATCAAAATTACAGACTTTGATTCTTAATCTTATAGAGTTGCTGCTACATTGTGTCAAAGTCCAGTTCAACTTGTTTTCCAGCCTTGTATGTCAATATTTTAATTATGTTTTATTCAGTAATCAAAAATTAATACTCTATAAAATTTCATTCGCTTCGGGATAACTATAGTTTCCGTTGGAAAGAAAGGTAATATTTTGAACGGCACATTCATTATATATTATTACTCTGTGTTTAATAATGTTTCAAATTAGATATTTGGTTGTATCAGATATTTTCTGAAAACGCTAAGTTTAAAGGGGCAACTTTGCAATTGTCCCAAAATTACTTCTTGTCGAAGTAAAGTGATAGGAGCTAAGAGAAACGTACCGGTCTGCTAATGGAGCCAGTAATCAGTAACTTGATTTAGATTGTGCATCTCTAAGGTGTCAATACCGTTCCGTAAATTATGGGTATCAAGAGTTGTTTCAATTAACTATTTAGGCTTAAATATATTTTTTCTTACCTTTTACCATAGCTTTATTACAAAAAAAGATAATGTATCTACACATTTACAGTAAAATATATAATACAAGATAATAGCAATGTTCATAAGCGGCATGGTGAAAAGTGTCAGTAATTGGAAATGACCAAAGAAAAGCATTCATAATGTAAGCACATTATGACCAACTAAATAGAAGATATTGTTTGAGTTATTGTCCCATCGATTAAGATGGATCGTCACTATATTTATTCCCTAGAAAAGATGAAAAACTACCATCAACTTTAGGTTTTTTATTTTTCTTAAAAAAAAAAAAAAAGATTTTGTCTCTGTATTGCGTAAAACTTTTGTCACACTTACTGTATTGATAACAATAAAGAATTTATTAGAGTCTAACGTGGTGAAAACCTGTATTCTATACAATTAAAACCTAGAAAGAAATCTTGTCCAAAGTTGCCTCTTGCCTAGGGCAAGGTGCGACTATTTTTAATATATTTGCCAAGAAGTGAAAATATTAATGAATTTAAAAATAATAACTTCTAAATTTATCTAAATAATAAAATTGATGACGATTTATAATAATCAACAGTGCAGAGTAATACAGGAAGTGCAAAAACTTTACCAAAGTAATCCTATTAATACAGCTTTAAGTTTTTCGGCTATAATTTTTTAATAATTTTTAAACCAATATCATACTCTCTTTCTTTTAGCATACAATTTTCTGTAATTTGATAGCACACACGATTTTTTTAATTCTTCAAGATGGCGGCCAAAAATCCTATTTTCCACACTCATATTTTTCTAGACTTTAAGTATGTCAAAAAGATATCAACAAAGAACTAAAAATTTCAAATCCCGTCTTTGTGAAAATCGGATCCACCTACACCCTATTTATTTCATATATCTCGTCTAATATGACCATGATGTAGGTCTTGAATTACATCCTCAAAGAAACTTTCGTAAACGACGTCACTAAGTGAGTTAGAATCGGAATTAGACGTAAATAGTTACACGAGATATTCAATGCATATCCAATTGAATACATAAGCCGCTTATTTCCTAAGTGGCTTTCTGGAGTAGGGCTTTTGTCGAAATCTACAAACTTATTCTATTATTTGGTGGTTTCTCGGTTACCATGGTAGCCTCGCTGCCTGAATTTGGTTCTCGATAGTTAAGAAAGTTAATATAATCTACACCGCCGTCGTCAAGTGAACTTTATGATTGTTATCACCGCCTACAGAAAATAATACCGTATGGATAAAAAATGACGTACGATAAATTATTAATTCCGGCTCTATAATAAGATATTTGTAATTTACGTTTTTACTATTTAAAAGATGAAGATCACCAATATATCTTTTTGAAATAAATACATCATTGGCTAACTTAGCAAAAAGTAGTGTTATACAAGTTATAAAATAAGATATATATATATATATATATATATATATATATATATATATATATATATATATATATATATATATAAAGAACATTTCCAGCAGCTTATCACCCAATGGAACCCCACTAATGAAGAAGACATGGATCACGCGAAAGACCATGACCTACAACTGGTTGAAGAATCAGACATTCTGGATGTAGAAATAGCTATCGACAGGCTTAAAATAAGAAATGTCCCAGGGTTAAACAGCATACCATAAGAGCTGTTTCAAGATAGAGGCGAATCTCTAAGAGCCAAGCTATTAGAACTAATCCAGAAAATATGGGAGAGGGAAAGGATACAGGAGGCTTGAAAAACAGGCATAAAGAAGGGATCCTTTCCTATCCTAAAGAACGGATCCATGTATGAATGTGTTAACTACAGTGGTGTAAACACTCCTTCCGGTTGCTTATAACATAATGACCAATATCCTGCTAAACCGGATATATCCTCACTATGAAAATATAATACCAGATCAGAAGTAGAGCTTGTGCAAGTAGAGGATGTGCACGCCTTATTTGTCGATTTCAAAGCAGTTATGATTCCGTGAACAGAAACTGCCTATGGAAAATCATGACTAAGCTGGATATTCCAGAGAAATTGGTGAGAGTGACGAAGGCGTGTTCAATCGACCCCATATTCAGAGTCCTGATACAAGGAGATGTATCTGAAGCCTTTGAAGTTAGAACAGGTCTAAGGCAGGGATATGGACTCTCGCCAATGCTGTTTAACTTAGCCCGTGAGAAGGTGATTCGAACAACGTCTCGCGAAAATGGAGGGATGTACGTCGGAATGAAACATAAAAACCTAGCGTACCCGGATGACATAGCTGTCCTTGGAAGCAATGAAGAGGATATCGAGAGGCTCGCTGAGACTTTGTTAAGAGAAGCAGAGCAAATCGGTTTGCAAGTAAATAACGATAAAATATGACAGTTAGCCGAAAAATCCACCCAAAAAACTATTGGGGGCAGATACTAATCTGCGTGGATGGCAGAACATTCCCCAAAGTAGAGGGTTTTAAATACCTCGGCTCTACAATAATCTCAGTCAAGGTCCAGCATACAATAATAGACCAGCATATAACAAGCGCAAACAGAGCTTTCTCCTCTCTTTCAAGAGAACTGAAATCCCGAAAAATCTCTAGAAATCTCAAATTAATATAAAACCAGTTCTGATGTACGGCTACGAAATCTAGGCTCTAACCAGCACTCTAGAAAGCAGAATCGAGAGATTTGAAAGGAAAGTCCTCCGCACAATAACCGGTGCGATATGGGATCAAAATCTAAACTCATGGAGAAGAAAGATCAATAAAGAATTGATTGCAGAAACTGGTTAGTCTATATCTCATGATTTGAAGGCAAGGAGATTAAGATGGGCAGGTATGCAGCTCAAAGCAATCCATCAGGACGCCTCTTCACAATAATGAATGCCACAATAATTGGCAAGAGATCACGTGGAGGGCCAAAAACCAGATGGATAGATAAGATCAACAAAGATGCGAAAGAGCTGCGTGCAGCAAGCGGCCAAAGATCTTCAAGGCTAGGTCTGTAGAGCCAACTGAAAAAAAAAGAAAAAAAAAAAAAATATATATATATATATATATATATATATATATATATATATATATATATATATATATATACATATATATATGTATATATAACATTATATACAGACTTACATGTACTCATGGTACATGATCACATTCAGACTTCATGTATAAAATTTCATGGCAAACTTCATGGACATGTCAAGTAACTTATAAACAATATGGCCACAATGTATGGATGCCAGAAAACTTTTTCTTCGGATGGCTGAAAGGAGCTAGTCAAGGTATCTCTTAGAGTAAATTCTTATTATTTTTATTTTTTTTATGTTCAAGCTAGGAGTTGACTTCTCTTCTGCCTGACGTGACAATTTTATCAACTAATATCACATCCAGTTACTGTTACGGGCTAAGCGATAGTAGTGGACACAAAAAATAAAAAAAATATGGCGTCTCCATTCATATGATTTTCCTTACCACTTTTGGAACTATGTCCAGCACAAAAATTTCAATAGGCTGTATCTTTGCTAATAATCGTCTGATCTAGATGATCTTTTTTTGGAAGGGGGAGAGGAGGGTACGATTTAATTTCCTTTGAAACATTAATGTGCAAATAATTTTTTCTTTTTTTCATAACTTTTATCCCTGCTTTTTCTTATCGTTAAAACAGTTTTGGCTCTGCGGTGTATAGAAAAACATATTTAATCCTAGATTTCAGCCAATATTTTATTTTTAACATTTTCATGTCTTCATATCGATAGTCAATTATTGGTATTTATTCAGATATCTTTATGCTGATTAAATAAGAGAAAAATAACTTATTAAAATGGAACACTGCAACTTTCTTTAACGGAAACATATATTCTAATATGTTTTATGAACATACAACAAATGAAAAGGTTGTTTAATAATGAAGTTTCTGTTCTGCAAGAACGTTCTTTTTTCCTTATATAATTTAAAAAAATATATTATGATATAATTCATGAACAACATAACACAATGTTTGTAGGTTCTGAACCCAATTGAATTGCTAATTTTCAATTGAGATGTAGAAAAAACATTTTAAAAATTATAATTGAATATTTTTGTAAATTTCAATAACTAAATAATAATAATGTTAAGGATAGTTCTATGATAGTTTAGCAGTATAACGGTAAACTATTAATCTAATCATTTGAGGAGGCTGGCACACTCGAGTGAGTTCTATATCTACTTGCTCCGGTGGCTGTTAGAAGTCTATCAATTGAGAGCTAACACCGTTTCTATGTTCATTCCAATCACCGATCAATCAGCTTACATTGAATCGTCTAACTTACTGGAATACCGCATTACTAACTCGACAAAGTTGTAACAAAACGCTTCAGAATAGTTATTATTTAAACTAATAAAGAGGATCAGAAACAGTTGTTAACATAATAATACAATTAAGTATATGTATGTGGGCCAAATTTCACCTGAGTGGTTTAACGAATTATTTTTTGTTGATATTTGTCTAACAGTGTTTTACTTGTTCCTTTAAGATTGCCTACCAAAAGCGGTAGATAAAGTGGCATCTCACAGTTATGTCTTATTTATCAGATATTAATTTTTCTGTAAAATATAGTTCCAGGATAGAGAGGTATTGTCCAGAGAGGAAGAAAAACGCTACTCTGTGGTCAACATTTTTCTTATTTCCTCTGACGAGCAACCTTCGGGCTTATTTAATAAATCAATAATCACAAATACATCTTTATTAATTGCTAATATTTTGGTCGATAATTTTTTTCAACCCTGCTGAAATGGGACCGGCGTTTATCGATCGTTTACGTTCCCTTTAGTCTGGTCTTTTCATTTATTCCATTAAAAAAAATGGTTGAAATCGATGAACCGTTGTTAGTGAAAATAAGTCACAGAAATTAGGGTAATCTTAAAAATAAATTTAAAAACGCCTCTCCCGAAGCGGGTTCGGTTGGACCGAATCTCTCTCTCCTGATTTCTTAACTTTCAAGAGAAGCCAGGGGAGAGGGAACTATGGGTGAGAACCATGCCAACAAAAACATGATTGACCATCAGACAACAAATAGGAGGAACATGGCGCATGAGGATCTTGTTTCTTCCACACAGATCTTTTACTTGCTGATAAAATTTATAAAATAACACTCGCCATTACTGAATAATGAAAGCCATGGAGTAGATGTTGAATTAAAGCATAATCACATGCTTTACAGAACTATTGGACTGAGGTTTCATTGGACAAGACTATTCAACCTCGTTAGGTGGCATCTAGCAGTTTCGCTACACAATTGGAAACACAAAAATTCTCCTATTTTAGTATCTTGGAGGGGAGGGGGAGAGGAGGGGTTGAAAAATTCCAATGGAGAGAGGCTGGACCCATGGGAAATTGATTTAGTGTGCTGCGATTTTCTCTGAAATTATCTTTGAAAAAAATGAACCTGTAGGAGTGAAACCTGAGGAAACTTCAAAGGAATATATGTTTTTATCGATTTTGAGAACCCTTCAATAACACTATAAAAAACTGTTGAAGTTAAAAGAAGTATAGAATGAGCTGCCAGAAGAGCGAGGTTTTCGACGATTTATTATTGATTAATGATAGTAATAAAATATCAATCTGATGTGGTGCACGCATCTAACAACTTTCACTTACCATCCAACATGAAATAAATGTTAAAATGTGTCATTTAGATTCCATGAAAATTTCATTTAGTTTCCATGGAAACCATTGAATAATATAAGAGTTAAATTATTGACTTCAACGATGTTTATGCGTTTTTCGTCACTCTACATTATCTTCTACGACTTTATATGTTTACATTTTTTTTTCTAAAATCTTTAGCTTTCCAACAGCATATTACATCTAAAGGTACATTAGAGAAAACCATTATGAAATTCGGCAAGTAAGCCATGTCAGACTATTTCAATCATCATAAAACTAGTTGTTGATATTTATGACAATTTAGTTTTTCATTTATAAAATTAGTTTTATCAAAATTATTATAGGTTTTTTCGAGAAAATGAATAAAAATGGGTATAATCAACCGTGTAGAGTGGCTCTTCAAGTAAGCCAATTTTGGCGAAAAAGTTCCTTTAACATCCGAGGCATACCATTAGTAAATAAATTGATATTTTCTGTTCATATGCACTATGGACAAAACAAAAACAGACTATTTTGTGAGACTTTGTTATTAGAACTCAGTGGACCTTAAACCTTGTATTTCCTTTGAAAACTCAAATTCGAAATTTTGTACGATCGCAATACTTCCCTTTACTATATGTATATTTCATACACAGGGTGTACGATATAAGAACCAGAAAACTTCAGATGTCGATTCTACATCTCAAGAGCAAAAAAAAGTTTTGAATATTTTAGAAAAGTCACGTTTTTTGTTGAATAGTAAGCGATTACGAAAATTATTCGAGGTAATTAGTTCCAGTTGTAATATCGTAAAGCAAACAAAATTTTCTTTATGAAATATGGTTTGGCTTTACTAAATTCCATGTACGGGAGCTTTCGGAGGAACCAATAGTGAAAAGTTTTATTTTATCTGATATTTCTTTATATAATTATATTTTCTGAATCATAACCCTTTTAAGCTCCTTTTTATTACTGTGTTCTTTATTAAATCACATCTGACAACGTTTTTTGTATTTTAACAGTGCATTTTCTGATACATTTGTGATTAAATTAGACAAAATGACAAGTCAATTTAGATATTTCTTATTCCAAAATTAAGTAATTTATTAATGAAGAATGATCTTTAATTAATCGAAGGTGTGTAATATAAGACCATAATAACGCCAAATGAAGATGGCAGGCTTGAAATGGACAATAAACGTTGCCTGGTTTGATTTTATAAAAAACGAATTTAAGAGAAGAAGGTTATTATCCTGAATCTATAATAATATAAAGCTAAGAAATGAAGCTTAGATATTTGATATATTTATATGATTTTCTCCCGCTTAATTTCAGCATCTCCAGCGGCCCTTTTGGGTCAAATGAGCTGAAATTTGGTATGCAGAGTTTTCTTCTAAGCAGAATAATACCATTAAATTATGGGTTCATTTCTGTCAAAATTTTGGAATGTTTACCTGAAATTTCGGTGTTTTAAAAGATCTCCACAGCTGAACCAAATTAATTATAGGGTTGACAATTTTTATTTAAATTGAGTTGGTGTTAGAGAAGTGTCTTTTTGGAGTCTCAATTTTTTTTCCCCACCCTCCGCATTGCGCACCTCTAAAACCCCTCCAAAATGATAATCCAAATGATTTGAAATTCGGCATATAGGATTTTCTTCTAAACAGAACAATAAAGTATAATAAGGTATACAATAAAATATGGGTAAAGTTCAGTCAAAATTTCGTTACGTCTAGAAAGTGCCTTTCTGGGGTCTGAATGTTTTATTTTTATGTTAGATATATCCAAAATAATAACCTCCATTTATTCAATTTGTCTTATAATTAGTTTCATTCTTCATTTCAGTTTCACTTGAAACTTGAATCACAAAGCAATGCAGCTGATGGATTTTTAATGGAGTAAAGCAATCAAGAAAGTTTTCTTAGCCCAGGGGTCTAAAAGTATTATGAACAAGGCTTTAACCTTAGCTATCGTTCTTAAAGGTTTTTTATTTCATGCTAAGCTAACGGAATAGTAGTTGGTCCTTAAGTCCAATCTTATTTGATGGACCAGGTTAGAATAGAAAAATGTTGGGCGAAGAATTATGTCCCCCTTCTCCCTCACAATTTTCTTACTTTTTTTAAGAAGAAACTTAAGGAAATATTGGTTTAAATAAAAGTGTATTTTAAAACTTGACGTTTTAAAAGATCGTATCATTTGTAAAAAAAATCTTGATATTTCCTTTCTTTAAAGCGTTTTGTTCATTTTGAGCACTTTGATTCACTTTAGAACTTTTTCATGAGATGTCTTCTGAGTGAACAAAGAGATCCAATCAACATAAACGCAAAAAATTGAGAGAGCATACATAATAGTTATTTATTATTTTAATTTTATAATTATTATAATATTTAAAGATATAAGAGAATCCCAACACTCTGGTTGAAATATCAAAAAAACTAAAAGGGGACGCGAGGATATCCAGAAAAAATATGTCGACACTAACAATTTTTTTTTATTTATTTAACAGAAAACATCCTGACATAATAAAAAATAAAATACACTTTACTCTGATGTAGTATACTTATAAATAGGTATTGCACAATGTATTTAATAATTAACTTATCAAAATTGTCTTTGGGCTGTCTTGAAGAGCGAAGTTCTTCAAATAAAGGTTTAATATTAGAAATTTCCTCTCGAAGCTCTTTTTATATATTTAATTTAGATATATATATTTTATCTTTAAAACTTTCACCGCAGAAAATCCGGTTTTGCAAAGTTAGGTTGTTGAAAATGGTAATAGTATAGGAAATGCTTTATTTTTTAGTGCAGAAAGCTCATCATCCAAAACTGCCCAAAATTCAAAGAGTGATTTATTAATAAATTGTAGTTTGATTTCGCCACTTGCCGTGAAGTCTATGTAGATTTCTTTTTCGGCAGTTGAGAGACCTTCGGGAGTATTTTGAAATGGGTCTCAAACTATCAAGTTGAAGTCAGCAAGAAAATACTTTTGACATAGTGCTGAAAACATTCTTGATTTTAGG
Organism: Rhaphigaster nebulosa; assembly: GCA_948150685.1. NCBI lineage: Eukaryota > Metazoa > Arthropoda > Insecta > Hemiptera > Pentatomidae > Rhaphigaster > Rhaphigaster nebulosa. The sequence goes on along the minus strand of OX411306.1, from coordinate 83,124,599 downwards.
GGTCTCATTTTTATATAATTTACCAGGGTTATCACCGTCGTTAGCACAATATTCAGACCAGGACTTATTTCTTTGGATGTCAGAGCTTCTCATTGTACGAGCATCATCGGTGCATATTCCGACGCAATTTTTCTACTCTATATTTGCCTCGCTTAGAAAATTATTTAATGTACCAAGAAATTCTTCTACTGCTGATATGCCATAACAAAAACGAACATAGGCAATTAAATGAGCGTCTTTGTTGCTATCTGTTGCCTCATCAAGCTGAATAGAAAATAAATTGGCATGCAACTTTCCGAAAAGCTAATGCTGTACATCTTGAACTATATCACCAATTCTACGGACAACAATGTTATTTGTTAGAGGTATGGACTGCAATTATTTGGCAAAATTATCTCCACACATAGTTTCTACAATCTCAATTGCAGATGGCAGAATAAGTTCTTCACCTATGTTGTGAGGCCGTTTACACCTGGCAATTTGATATGAAACTTTCTGAGAGGCAAGTGAAGCTTTTTCATTCATAGAAAAGTTTTTTGAAATATGATTTTTGCTTTACGTATGATTTTAATTTTAATGCAGAGACCTCTCGGGGTTTGCTAACGCACTCACTATGAAGCGTTTCTAAATGTCGTTTAAGTTTATTAAGTTTCATGCTGTCTGCTGCCCAAATTTTTGAACAAATGACACACACAGGCCATTCTTCTCCATTTACATCAATGCTGGTATACTCAAAATGTAAATATTCTTCAATTTTTTTTTTTTTTATTTTATCTTCTGAATCGCTGTCTTCTGTGCACTTTTTGATGCTTCATTATCGTTTAATGTTCGCTTACGCCCACTTAAAAATGTATCCATGATTCTGTATGAATATACTGTATAATTCTACTGGTATAATACTGTATAATATCGTTAACTGCAGATAACATGCAAATTATAACATAAACATTCACGGTGGAGGTAGGAGGATCGACTCGACTGAGACTGGAACGATATACTATGTTTATATCCGCCAGGCAGACGTTTTAGAATATTCGAGATTAATCTATACATTAATATTTTGAATATTGAGTTGATATATGATATTTTTGAAAATTAGAATTGATATATGCATTATGATTATCTAAACTAAATTGAATAGAAACTAATATTACGATTAAAGCAAGATTTCATACCAAAAGGTTGAGAAACATTGAATCAGACGATTGGTTGTGTCGAAAATTTAATAAATGCATGTTTCTTCTACAAGGACTTTATTTGGTGTCATAAAACGCGAGTACTCATGCAAATCATAACTGATAATGGATTATGTTGTTTAAGTAAATCGATTGATAACTTTATTCAGGTATACTCCCTTTGAAAATGACTTCCCAACCTTACAAACAGGTAGTGAAAACCGTTAGTTTGTAATATTGTTAAAAAGCACTTGTTTCTTCAACTAGTCACTGAAATGTCAATCAAATCAATAGACTTGAAAAAAAAAAGTTTTGAGCCGATTCTAGGGAAAAGTTTATTTATACAGCAGTTTTAGCTATTTAAAAAGCATTTTAAAAAGTATGAAGCACATCGATTATAAATATGTAATAAAATTTCACTGATAAAATGTTTTTTTTATTGTTATAAATCTGTCACACTGAAGTGGAATGGACGTATTATCTAGCCCTGGTATAGGCTTTGAACTGAGTGTTTAAGATTGTCAAAGTTCTGATATGAAATAATGTTTGCAATATCTTCTATAAAATTATATTATATGGACAGAAAATTAAATAACAACATGCATTTTACAGTTCATTCACATCAAAACTAGCAATAAGGAAAGGATGTCCTTCCTACCGTAATTGGAGTACATTGTGCATTTATTGGAGTACAAATAAAATAAATAAACAATTGTCAAAACCTTTATATTCTGCAATAAAGGACAGATATTTTCGCAAAGTCTATTGTTCGCAGAAATCCTTGTAGTTTTCTGATTTTGTGATTGCGTAAAATAAAATTTTTTTTTTAATGTATTCAAGAAAGATTTATGTCAAATTTGAAGAAAATCGAATAACGTATTTCGTCGTGACTGCGAAACAAACAGACTTGTTATTATCTCGATCATTAAAACAATCGGAATCTTGGATGGAAATTGAAAAATAAAAACCCCTCTACTCACATCGTTTTTTCTTACTTCAAGACACATTCGGGCCAAATTTGAAGAAAATCGACCAACGCGTTTTGTTTGTAATCCAATATCAGCAAATATGGTGCGTTGCGCGCATTACATAAATTTCCCTTAGCACCCAATAATAACAACTCAATTTTTCAAAATAATGTTAATGAATTCAAATATACACCACATACTTGAAATATTTTCAGCAGCATGTAGAGTGTAACAAAGTAGCTTTTTTTTTTAAATTGCAGTATGAAAGTTCTGTGCACTACATACTTTTGGTTTTTCAGGTATATAACACGAAACATTATAATAAACGTCTTTTTATTTATTAATAGATATTCTGTTAGTTATAAATTCGTAACCTTTCAAAATGATTAACTGTACAGTGGCTTGATAACTAGCTTAATACTGCGTGCTACTGCTGTGAGTGCAGCCACAGATAATCTTTGCTCATTTCAAAGAAGAAATTTCTTCATTATTTATTATGACAATACCTCTTCTTATATTTTCATGTAGGCAAGCTAAAGTAAAAATTATAGATAGTGCAACATATCCGTCTAAAACAATTAATTACCACATGTTTTTCCAACCCACCTCATCTATTTTAGGTAATACCTAATAACTCTTATTTCCGGCTATTTACTTTCAAAATGGTAAGATATTTCTCATTTTTCCTCCTTTACTTAATTACAAAATTCTTTTATAGTTTATACTGATCCATTTTTTATTACTACTAACCATTAGAGACGGTTAATTATTTCAAATAAACAAAATGTAAGGTACTTTAGACGAAGCCGTATAGAAAATTCTGCATTTAAGACCTGTACGATTATTTCAATGTGACTAAGAACTATTTTATGTTAAAGATCAATTAATTGTACATTGATATAACTAGTTTAATCAAAATCATTAAAGCCATTTTTTTAGAAAATTGTAAAAAAGTGTAATAACGATAATATCCAGCGGCACTTTCGGATAGTCTGATACTCTGTATCTGTGCTTATACTGGTCTGATGATCGATGACAATAAAATGCATAGTTTTTGAGTTATGGAAAAATAAAATGTTCTTTCCATCATAACTTTTTTCCCTGCATTTCCTCGAGGATATACTACATATTTGAAAAGTTAAAGGGCTTTAAGGAGAAGAATTTAGGCAAGTTGCATTAACATCGATACAGCAACTTTTGAGAAAATTGTAAAAGAGTATAAAATCTTTGATAAAGTGGAACTTCCGGTTAGTCGATGTTGACGAAAAAGTTGCTGTAACATCACAGGCATATGCCTACTTTAAATAGGTAATTTCAGTTTCGTACAACTTTTTGTTTTTGAGCGAGGCTGTTCACATGCACGTGCAGATCATTTTGCGAGACTTTGTTGTTTGGACTCAGGGGACGTTCAAAGATGTTTTTCCGTAGAAAACTCAGATTCGAAATTTTTCACGATCGAAATTCTCCCTCTTACTATATGTTTCATTCATAGGTGAGGGAAAGTAAAAATACAGACTGACTGAAAGACGGACAGAAAAAACGCCAAACCATCAAGTTGAAAGGACTTTGCTTACGCTCGGTCTAAAATACCTTGTGATTATACCTTATACCTTAAACTTAGTTTTGATATTTACGTTTTTTGACAAAAAAATTCTTGCCTAATTATTATTAAGACGTCATCAAAGTGCCAACTGCTTAATTGAGGTGCTAATGCACCAATTTAGGTGGGCTTCTTTGCAAGAGACAGTTAGACTTTTCAGATGTCGGGTTGAATTCCAGCCTATAGTTTTAAGAATCTCCTAAAACTTTTGACAGATTCAGAAGTCTGTTGAACCGTGCCTTCTAGGCGGTGGTCCTAACTTTAAAGATAAGCTTTCAGAGTTTAAAGCGTCTTAAGACTTCTTCATTCGGAGAAATAAAAAATTAATGAAATGAAAACATATAGGTGATCATAAGTCATTACAAAATATCTAGATTTTTATGTTTGTTGAGAAGATTGAGATGTAACCAGTTTTGTAAACCCGTAAATAATATTGAAAGTGACGTTTGGCTTTGATGCCAAATCTAAAAAAAAATCGGCTCAGTAGTTGGAGAAAAACCGCAGACTTCTGTGTATGCAACATCTACTCGGCCACCGTTCTGAATCAAAACGGTGGATGATAATTTCGAGTTCCGAAAATCTTCCTGCGATGACCTGTGATATCGGTGCCAAATCTTAAAAGAATCGGCCATGCAGTTTCGAAGATAACGATGGACGGTGGACTTAAGTAAAATGTCAAATTTTGAGAGAGGTTAAACATTTTTTTTTCTTGGTTGATTACAATTTAAAATAATTAGCCAAAATAAATATTTTCAAGTGCAAATTAAAAACTTGCACTAGGTCAATAAATTCATATACATACACATACATATGTGTATTTTATACGTGAGGATTTCCTTATAAAATATTCCTGGAATCGAATAACGTATCTGCACAATGAGTGCATATTAATGCCACAAAAAAAAGATGCTTCTGCATGAGTTAACATTTAGAAATACTGCGATAGCGAAAATTTATTGCGAGTGTAGCCAGGAAATATTTTCAACTCTCCCGCAGCAATAATTCTTCGGCAATCGAAATGGCTCGTTTAAGCCGATTCGTACTTTCCTACTCCGCTATTTACTTCATTTGAATTTCAATTTATATGAAGGCCTGAATCAGACTTATATATAAATATAATATGTATTTTTTTTTTAACACAGGTATTAATTTAACAAATATTTACAGTTCACAAGTACATATACAAAACTATAAAGTATTTAACTTGCATTTGATGAAATGATGACATGGGATTGTCGTGCTAATTCTTCTCCTTCTTCTTCTCTTATTATTTTTATTACCTTAATAATTTTTTAATACCATCCACACACATAGTGAAGCATCAAGCAGAGATCAGTGTCACCTATTTTTTTTTTGTTAATTAATTTTCACACAAAGCAACACCTATCAAACCCATTGAATAGTGGGGTAGTTAGGAAACTGATTTTATTTAATAAAGGGCAATTAATTATGTTTGATTATAAAAATTGTTAGCTTACCATCAGTTTAGTCCAAACTATAATTATAACCCAGCCCTGCAATTCACAGTAACTTATCAGTATTTTTAAATTTATAAATGAACCATTCACACTTTTAAACTGGATATTTTTAAAATAATTTATTCTTGCAAAAAAAAAAAAATATGATTTGCTATTCCTTCAACTATTTAAAACAAGTAATGTTACTGGGAGAGCACAAATACATTTCAGACGTGAAATACACCTCACCGAAAATTGAAATATCCAAGATAGAGATGTTTTGATGTTGAGGAATAAAGATATCAAAGGTGCCTAAACAGCAGCAGACCCTTGATCGCTGATAAGTTGTAGAGATGCTATTGATTGAGAGTTGCAAATTCGTTTTTCCTATAATTCACTGTATGAAGAGTGTATTGAAGTCGACTACCACCGAAATGAAATGCTAGCTTTTCAGTGGTATATTTCATTGTGTAATTTTCATTAAAATCACAACGGATCAATGCTTCATTATAAACTATATTCCGTCAAACTTTCATCCTTCTGCTAATGTTTTCATTCCTCTTTCTTTTTTTATTCACATTAACAAAAGATAATAAACTGCCATGTGAATGAACTTTAAAGCTTTTTCAAATACTGTTAAAAGAAAATAATTACTATGGTTTTGCTATTCAGCAAACATAAACAGTGCCCTAAAAGCATTCATTATTAAATAAATAAGTTAAGAAAATGCTTCCTCCATAAAAACTGTTGGAGACAGAGGAATGATGGAAGATTCTTCTGGAAGATTGGGTTTTATACTGAGTGTAAACCAACAGGCATGAATGATGTAGAGAGATCAAACTAATGGGCCATGTTTTACATTATTTTCCTACAAATTCAGATCTGAAGCAGAATGGGAATCAAGATTCGAAATATGTCAGGGAATGAATTATAACCTATGGGACAGTTTAGAAACTATTTCTTCATTTCTATCGTATTTTCCCAAGAATTTGACAATTCTGAAACTGAGTCAGTTAAAACACAATTAACTAAAAAAAAAAACACTGATTAAGTAGACAGGCACAGAACCTGTATGATTAATTGACAGAGTTTGGGACATAACAGGATAGTGAATCCGGACTACTTCGGAGCTATATTTTGGTATATATAAGTATAATTTAAAAACATATAAAATGAGGAATAATTTTGCAAGAAGCCTGCTTTTTTTACATTTATGTCTTAAAGTCTTAAGATATTCCAAATTGTAATAAATATCATGGGACACAATATAGTCCACTTCTGTGAGAATGACCCAAATATGTGATTTATAGATTTTAAAAAATTTGGCAGTTGAGTGCATGTAAGTGTTTAGCTTTTTAACTAAACACATAATGAAAAAGTTTTGCGTCATCCCTTTTTTCTTCGATAACAGTTTACCAAATAAAATATAGCTATCAACCCCAACTGTACAGCATTTGAAAAAATAAACATTGAAAAGTTTCTGAATTAACATTAGATTAGGAGCCAAAAGAAGACAAATCCTATAAATAGTGAAAACCGACTAATTCAGCTATCGTCTTCAGTTGTGATTTAGTGCTCTTAATGTGACTAGTTCTACAGTGAGCCTGTTCATGATGAGCAGAAACATTTTATCTCCAGGAAAGGGTCATAGAATTGTTACTTTGAGGAAGTTTGTCAGCAGGCTAAATCGCTCAACGGTTAAACATAGGAGAAAACCGACGTTGGGAGGTGGAATAAATTTTTGATTTCTTGTTCGTTTGAAGATAGACCTCGAAGTTGTAGACCAACAGTCGCAGTATAGTACCCAAAGGCAACAATAGTGACCAAACTGTACGAAATCGTCTTCACGAAGCTAATCTTTAAGATAGAACACTTTTTTTTTATTTTAACCTCTTTAACCAAATCGGAAGATCTTCAGGAGCGAAATCGGCTGTTTGACTTTTACTAAAATGTGTATTAAATGTTAGACTATATGTAGTGATGGTGGAATGTAACAATTTAATAAAAACCCTTTAGAAGTATTATTCAACAGAAAAATATAAATTTTTGTTATTTTATTGTTCTATTTTAAGCAGTTATGACTGGTTGATATCTTTCTGTCTGATTTATTTTTCTTTGCGTAGGTGAATTTATTTTCATTAGCAGTGATGCTATGTTTAAATATTATATTACTATATTATCTACTTAAAGGAAGGCTTATAATGTCCAAAGATAAATAAATATATTATTTTAATTGTTTATTTATTCCGCTTTCATGGTAGAAAATGTTTGTGTGAATAGAGCTGAAACAAACAGGATAAGGGTTGAGAGGATGTCGCGTGTTCATAAGTTGGAACAGTGGGAAGACCGGACAAACCTAAGGCTCTGTCTCTCTTGAGCAAATATTTTCTTAAGAACTGTTCGAGCTACCACTCTCGATGATTTCGTTGTCGAGCCAAGTAAGAAATAAAGATCGGCATTTGTTGTTCAGTTCATCATTTTTATTATTTTATATCGTCTTCTCAGGTATACCTTATTTTACCATTAAATATTTGAATGTATATAAACACATATCGTATATATATATATATATATACGATATGTGTATATAAGTTAAGAGCCAGACCTAGTTAAGAATAGAACTTAATCCTACTAGTAAGATAAACAACTCCCTAAGAGTATATAAGTAGGATTACTTGCTGAATAAAATTAGTTATCAACCATCTTTCGTTGCGTATTTATTCAAAACCTTTCTTTTTTTAAAGTTATTTAACCCGGACTCGTTAAGTGGTGCCGAAACCCGGGATAAGAGCGGAGTATTGTAGCGGAAGAATTTTTCTTTTTTCCGTATTGTTTACCGGACAAGTAAGAATGACGAGATGCCAGAAGGGGTACCTCCGACCATGGCGCATCCTATTCAGGCGAAAGCGGCAGACGGGATTTTGGAGGCCCTACACATTTGGTTCATGTTCTGCGGTATCCCGCGTATCACATCCGATAAAGGGAGGGAGTTTGACAGAACGGCGGCAATCGACGAAATAAAAACCTTGGAAGTCACGTGGTATTTCAACAAGCCGGGTCATTCGATCATGGGATTTTCACCATTTGAGGTTTTATTTGGGTTGCGCGGACCCGGAAGGGACTATGCGGGGACGGCGGGGGACCCGTTGGAGGACCGGGATATCATTACGAACCTGATACGGACAACAACAAAGAATTCTTCGGGAAGCTACATTGGCGGTACCTAATGACGTCCCGCTTCAACCAACACACCAGCTGGCACAGGCTGCCGCGGATCTCGCCGCGAGACCCACGCTAGTGCAGGCGTGCGCGAATCTTGCCGCAGCGGAAGCTAATAAATAAATAAAATAAGGAAATAAACACGCAGGAGGTGCGCAGAAGTACTGCTAGAAGAGAAGGAATGTCCAGAGAATCGGCAGGAGCATCTTCAGAGACCGAGGAGAAGCCATGTAGCAGCAGCGACGAGGATAGTCGGAGCGGCTGGGAGAGGCAATGGCATCCGGCGCCAAAGCCGCGCGGACAGCGACAGGCGACAGCATGAGGGGGGTGTCTGCAGAGAGGCGACCGAGCTTTCATTTGTAATAACATTGATGGTAAGTTCAAATGTTGGTTGCCTATAATTGAGATCCAAAGCGGGGTGAAGTGCCTGGTGGACACGGGGAACTCGCTAAAGGAAAGGCGCTTCAGATTCGAAAATGTGGTTGTAGGTTGCTCACGTTGGCCGGGCCATGTAGCGTGATAGGCGAGGTGAAGATAGGACTGCGTCAATGGGGAGACGAACAGGGTAGACTACTGGTACATGTGGTAGAAAGCATGCCGAGAGAATACCAAGTGATAGTCGGATGCGACGTTTTAGAAAGAGTAGGCGCCAGGGTGCGAAATAAAAAGGGGGAGTGGCATGTTAAATTCGGGCATATGATCTACACGTGCCACCGAGCTGTCAAGGGTACCAGGGTCGGGGCGGTTAGCGCGGTCGAGAATTGGAAAAGGTCGCTGATGAGAGAATTTCGCGATATTTTTTATGAGGAAGAGGATGTGCAAGGGGAAGATTGTGCATGAAATCCCTCTTAAACACGAAAGAGTGACATACGTAAAAGAGAAGCGGTACCCACAAGCGATGCGTCATCACATTCGTGAGGAATTAGAGGAATTGAAGCGGCAGGGAATCATCGTAAACAGCGCCTCCCCATATAATAGCCCCTTATGGGCAGTGAAAAAGAAACCTATTCCGGGGGATACTAAGGAAAAATACTGCGTAGTGGTGGACTTTAGGCAGCTAAACAGTAACACGGTGGATGAAGCGTACCCTATTCCGCGATTTGATGACATTCTGGACAGATTAAGCGGGGCAACGGTTTTCAGCACGCTAGATTTGAAAGCCGGGTATCATCATATCAGATTTCTCCCTCGAGATCAGGCGAAGACCGCATTTTCATTCGAAAGAGGGCATTATGAATTTACACGGATGCCGTTCGGGTTGAAGAACGCACCCCTCACGTTTCAGCGCTTAATGGACGAGTTTCTACGCGGTATTGATGAGGGGATTTTGCCAAATTTATATGGATGACCTTCTTGTTTGTAGCAAATCGGAGGAAGAGCACGTCCATCATCTGCGGCAGATGTTCGAGAGGGTTCGCGAATTTGGGCTACGATTATCTCCTAATAAATCGGTTTTGGGGAAGGGCGAGATCAAATTTTTAGGCCACACCGTATCGAAGGAAGGGGTTAAACCAGATGCTGCGAAAGTAGATGCAATAACTAAGATGGCCATTCCTCGTGATATCAAAAAGATCCGCAGGATTTTAGGGCCCTCAATTACTACAGGCGGTTCGTGCCGGATATGGCGCAATATTTGGTGCCCATCAATGGCTTGTTAAAAAAGGGTCGCGCATAATCATTACGCCCATTATGGAGGACAATATTAGGAGGTGTATGGCGAGGCTGCAGGAGGAACCAGTCCTAGCGTTCCCCGATTTCACCAAGCAATTCACGGTTACTACCGATGCCACTGAATATGCATTGGGCGAGGTGTTATCCCAGGAGGGCGGGCCAGGAGATCGTCCCGTCGCGTACGCCAGCAGAAGGTTGACCGACGCGGAGGCGCATTACAGCGCGTTGGAACGGGAACTCCTCGGGATCGTTTGGGCAATAGATCATTTTCGACCGTATTTGTTTGGGAAACGTTTACGGGTTCAGACAGACCACCGTCCGCTGCAGTGGGTGGGTAAACTGAAGGAATCATCTGCATGCGTATCGCGATGGAAGGAGCTTCTAAATCAGTATTCTATGAATATCGTCTATAAACCCGGTAAAGAAAACGTAGTCGCGGACTGGCTGTGGGGAGCATTAACGGTCAATGCCATAGAGGACGCTACCGCTGGGCCATCCCGTGACATTAGACAATTTCTTCAGGACTGGTCGCCGGATGGTGAGGGGGAACCGGCTATTACGGGAGCCGATCGGGGAGGGGCATCGTCAGGCACAGAGAGTTCTCGGGCGAGAGACTGGCGGAGATGGAGGAGATCGACGAGATAGTCAATGATAAACCACGGCAGATAATTTGGAAAACCAAAACCGCGGGCTTGCTATCCATTGATTATCTCCGATACGGACGTTCGTGCGTCAACGTCATTTCATCGCCGCCGGGCGTTCGAGTCGATAGGGTCTGCCAGGCTTTGGAGGACGGGTCTTCACCAAGGCGCACACATCACTTATACTTGGGAAATGCTACGATTTGGGAAAAGGTGAAGCAGGTGTGGAAAACGGAGCAAATCCTAGATCGCGTTTTTGTTCGCTGTAGGATACTGGTGGAAACGGTTTGGGAAGCAGACCGCCAAGTCGAATTGACCACAGCATATCACCAGGGCAAAACGAATCATCGGGGAGTCAGTGAGACCCTACAGGCCTTGAAACGGAAATATTTTTGGTCAGGCATGAAAAAGACGATCCAGAACGTTATTGAATCTTGCGAGGTTTGTATGACTACTAAATATGACCGCCATCCACCCCGAGCAGTACAGGAGGAGACACCGCTGCGCGATCTACAGGTCGACACGTTTACCTGTAGGGGATATCGGTGGATGACGATCATTGATGTGCTTAGTAAAATAGCCATGGCGCATCCTATTCAGGCGAAAGCGGCAGACGGGATTTTGGAGGCCCTACACATTTGGTTCATGTTCTGCGGTACCCCGCGTATCACATCCGATAAAGGGAGGGAGTTTGACAGAACGGCGGCAATCGACGAAATAAAAACCTTGGAAGTCACGTGGTATTTCAACAAGCCGGGTCATTCGATCATGGGATTTTCACCATTTGAGGTTTTATTTGGGTTGCGCGGACCCGGAAGGGACTATGCGGGGACGGCGGGGGACCCGCTGGAGGACCGGGATATCATTACGAACCAGATACAAGTCCGAGGGTTATGGAAAAAGGTGCGCGAGCGAATCGTGAAAGAAAAACGAACCAGGGTAGCGCGAGAAAATGTGAAGGTTAGGGACCGTCTGGAGGACATAGAAATCGGGTCGATCGTATATCGCCGCATTGGTTCTGATAGGGGAAAGGAGACTAATAGGCGATACGAGGGTCCATTCCGCGTAATCGTTATCCGGGAACATAACGTTGTGACAATCGAAACCGTGGATGAGCCCAAAAAGAGGCGAACTGTTCATATAGAACAACTTAAATTTCCATTCAAGTCTGGAGCGCCTTCGGCTATGCGGGCGGGGGACAACTGTGTGTAATATTTCTTGTATTCAAAAGAATGTATTGTGGTTGTATTTTTTTTTTCTTTTCCTCTGTATTATATTGGTTCCAGTAGTAAGCTACAGGCAGTATTAAAGTAAGACTCTTGAATGTAGTCTATTTCTTTGATTGTATTACTATTATTTTTGTATGTATTATTATTATATGAATTGCTAAAATTGTACTTAGGGAGTATCAGTATTGTACAGGAGTGAGTTCTATGAATTACTTGGGCTGGTATTTTTTTTTGTTTTTTCTCAATTGTTTGTTGAGTTTCTGGAAGTTTCCAAAACTGGGAGGGGGGAATTAAGAGCCAGACCTAGTTAAGAATAGATTAATAGATTAATCCTACTATTAAGATAAACAACTCCCTAAGAGTATATAAGTAGGATTACTTGCTGAATAAAGTTAGTTATCAACCATCTTTCGTTGCGTACTTATTTAAAACCTTTCTTTTTTTTAAAGTTATTTAACCCGGACTCGTTAAGTATAAGTATATATATGTATATATATATATATATATATATATATATATATATATATATATATATATATATATATATATATACATATATGCACATATGTATATATGGAGATATCTTTACCATGAAAGCATTTTATGGAACAGATACTGATAATTCTGTCTGTTGCTTGGTTTTTTATTTCGTATTTTCAATAATGACCATTTTTAATCTACGAAGAAAAAACATTTTAACCTGCCCTGATCATTTGAGGTTTTGCGTTTTCGTAGAATCCAAATAACAAATATTAAAAACATCAGTCCGTCCGCCATCAGCAGATTTTCTCCCAGACTGCTAAACCAATTTTTTTAGATTTGGATCTAAAGCCATAGGTAACTCCAGGATGATCCTCGACATTACTATCAGTATTTTCGTTAATTAAATCAGTTGAACTTAAAAAAAAAAGTGTATTTATAGAAATTGGTTACAATGAACACAAACAGAACTATTCTACTGAAACTATAACGCTAAGGGTTTACATCTGACTGACTATCTAAGACTAACTGTTTGCTAAGCTGGAAAGGTATTTATACAGACTCAGGAGAAAAATGCTGAGTCTAGTGATTCTCCTGTGATTGGGTTCCATAAATTGGGCGGCCGATTTGTGATTTAATATTTTGCTAATTTAGAAAGATAGACGTTAAGCGTTTTAAAAGCAGTATACCAAGTACCTTAAAAGAATTCCATTCAAATGCATTTCGTTTATTACTTTGAATAATAAACCTTCGTAATCGACCAAGAAATTTTTTTTTAGCCACTCTCAAGATATGATGTTTTACGTTCCAAAGTACGTATAATCTTTTATGGTAAATCGAAAGATAAATAATCAAATAAATAAAAAGTCAGATAAATAAAATTCTTTACAAAAAATATCGAAATCGAACCAGTATTAGCTGAGATATAGAGTATTGAATTTTGAAGAGTAACCAGTCTCTAGGCCAGAACCTCAATCGTGCATCACCCTCCTTTTTCCCACATTCCAATAAATTGGATATCGTTGTGTCCCTTGTTACTAGATTAAGAAATTTTTTTATCGTGTAGGCCGAAAGTACTCTCAGCAAGACTGGAAATGCCATCCTTGGTTGATATCAAATTTAATAGGTCAACGAATTTGTCATTTTCGTCATTTTTTTCAGATTTTCTTCAGTAACTAGCTTCCAATAAATTTAAAGTAAAACTACGACATTGATAATTTTAAAGAACATTGAATTTCCTGCTAGTTTTTTAAATTATACAGATACTGAAACTCGGGGCCATAAACATCTGCAAAATGTTAAAAAAAAACGCTGAACTAAGTGTAAAACGAAAAAAAAAACCTTAACATAATCGCAGATATCAAAAAGCGCTTAAAGCTTTAATTTTTGAATTTTATTCAATATTTCGGAATAGCATTGAGGTAATTAAGTACATATGTTTGATAAGTATGAGGTGGATGTATGAACCTGGATTCAGATTTATCACTATAATTGTATATTTGTTTATGAGGTGGCCAGTCCTATAAGTCCTCTGGACAGAATAATAGACCGGAGCCTGAGAAAAAATGTGGTTGATTTCAAGAATTTTTTTTATCCTGTAGGCCGAAAGTATTTTCACCATGGACTGGAAATATGAAAGTCTGCCACTTTAGATCGGTTGCAATCAAATTTTATAGATCAACGAATTCGTTCGACGACTTTTTTCAATGTAGTATTCAACGACTGCTATTGAACACAACGGTTGTTCAAATTCGGCCTCTGCGGGTTGACTGCTATTACGTTGTAGACATAATCTCCACTTTCATTCTTTGGTTATCATTTGTTTGTAACTAGCTTCCCGCCCTATTTGGTTTACATTTACGTTACATTTACTAGAAATTGAAAACAAAACTCTATAAACAACTACAAGCACTTTTATTCCGAATTAATGTAAAATATAGGTACGATTTTCAATTTAAAATTGAAAAACTGATAAATAAAATATACAAGCAATTACTTTTGTGTAAATGAATAATTAACTTCTTTGAGGAAATTGAAGTTCCTAATTCTAACCCGATTCCTGTAAACTCAACTCCTCACTGTTGAGCTTTCCCCTCTGCGAAAAGTAATTACCACTGTGCTCTTATTCACCTGTCGCCCTCTGAGATGTCTAAACCACACATGATGATACTATGGATATATAGTTTGACCACAGTAATTAGGGGCTTCTTAGTTTCTCAAAGGCCGGATTACAGTTGCTGGCATTATTGTCACCGTTTGCACTCTCCTTCTAACTACCAATTCCTCAAATGTTCCATATTCCTTTTAAAATAGTTCAAATGTAAAATGTAGTTCGTAGTTTCGAATAATACGTGTTTTTAAAAGGAATATCAAACGAAACACATGTGGATATTTTGTAAACGTTTGGGCGGAAAGGGATTCCTCTGACATGAGCATAATAAGAGAGCCATTTTTAATTTGTTTTTATTGCACTTTGCTATGTTTTATCTAAATTAAGTTGATATATACTTAGCTGATAATATATTAGTCTGTATATAGGGATACAATTGAGGATGATTATTCCAAAAATCATGTTATAAGTCAATATAAATTACTTGTATTGTCCTCTAAATTGGATACATTTCCAAGGGCCTGATTTGTGATTTAGATGTATGGTATTTAGATCTAATTTAAGTTAGATACAATAAGATAATGTTCCTACTTTTAAGTTTAATAATAATGCTAATAACCATAATACTAATCAAATTTATTGCTACCATAATTAATGAAATATATTCAAATTAATAATGGGCATGGTTACTACAGAACAACCTCCTTTCTTACACTTATCTTTATTCCTCAAAAATAAATAATAAACTGTTACAATAAACTGTTAACCATGGAATGATTCAGACTAGACCAAGCCATTAACTTTTCTAACATAAATCTCTTATCTATAATAATTGGTGTTGATAGTCTTTCAGCATCTCTCCATCGAGTTCCCCTGCATATCTTAAGTCATGGAGCCAGAGCCAGAGCATCTGTCATCTTCAGGAGGGAAGAGCTAGTAGTTGTCCTCCAAGTTCAGCCCTTAAGCCAGAACCGAGAAGAAGTCTCTGTTTTCTGCTTCCTCGGCTTCTGTCCCCATTTCTTCCTTGTTCTTCCTAAGAGGTGGTTGAAGACTTTGTTGGCTAGTTAGATCCCCGTCACTGGGCGGCACCTTTTCCGTGATAAATTCCGGGATTTTAACGGATAATTTCACCCCTTGTCCGGAGTGGTACGATCTCTCCTAATCCATTAGTATCCTATAATTTCATTTTTTCCTTCCCTGGCCTCCGCCGTTTTTTCGGTACGCCAGCCGGGATGCCAGGTTGACAGGTTTCCTAAAATTGATTACTAATTCCCGGACGGACCACCTCTTGCCTTTGTCACACTGCCCACTTCTCGGTAGGTGTCTAAATTAACTTGTTTCTTATATCTGAGGATAAAGGGTAGGTAAGTGTTGTGGTGAATTGCCTTCCTGCCTGCTGATCCCTTATCTTTTGTTCGCACCTTGTGCTTGTTATAAATTATTTGTGCCCAAGAATAATATTGCCTAAACATAACACACATAAATACACATCAACTTATATATTGCACAGTATTCGTTGTGGCAATTGCTTACTACAGTATCTTTCGCCCTAAGTATTATCATGTTCGTCGTCAGAAAACTTAAATGAAGTTCTTTTCTAGTTCTTATTTATCTGGAAAATCAAGATAGTCTTCTGCTTTGTATGTTACATCTTTTATTCATCTTATGTTATTTTAGCGCTGGGCAATATTAATTATTTTCTTGGAAAAAAGAATTTCAAAAGTCCCTTTAGATTCCTGCATACATTCCGTTTTGTTTCTGGGAAGAAACACTTCTCCTGTCAATGCATTCAGGAAAGTCGGTAATATTATTTCCTCTTTCTGTTTACTGGCTGATGGAAAATGCTGGCATTGTTTGTTCTGCTTTTCCATTTCTTCTTGTTATGTTTCGTTTTATTTTGATTCTCATATTTTTTGCTGATTGCATGGCTCTTATCATTTCCTTTGATTCTCTTCTACTGTCAGACCTATTGTTCTTTTGCTTTATGTATTTATTTTATCTACTGCGTTGGTTGTCGTGTCGGTTGGACGAGTATCATTGTCTTTTCAAATATTCAAAACGGGGCATTAGGTAATATTAAAATGTTTTAATATATTCTGTGATTAGCATTATTACTAATCATATTTGTTCCAATAAAATGTGAATGATAAAATCCCATTTAAACTATAGTGCTTTTGTTCTCTCAAATAACTAATTATGAGAAATGTATTCAGCCATTCACTTGAATGCGTTTCAGCCTATGCACAGCTGTATTTCAGTTAATCCAAATCAGCAAAACAATATATTCATTAGATATTTTTTCCTTCTTCTTTTTTTTTTTTTTTTAAAGAATTGTTTTCACATCAGTGTTTTATGTGTCTGAAGAGTTAATCCATTTTAAGTGCTCCAACAACACTGATTGCTCTAGCACCTCAGAAAAAATTAATACTTTGTAAGTTCTTTCCTTGATGTTTTGGAAGTTCGAAAATAATTACTAAATATTTTTATTGCAACTGGTTTCCAAATTGTGATCATTTTTCTTTCAGTTATTGAGTCATTTATTGAGTTTGCAAACATGTACGGTTTTAAAAATTACGTCTCACTGGATTGACCTAAACCTTTCAAACAAATTGAATTGTGTTCAGTGCATTCTTGCCTACAAATCAAAGCGCTTTTTGTCTAGCTAATATGTTTCTGCTTATGCACAATATGTTACCTAATATATCAAATGAGAATGAACAAAATTCAATTTTCGCAGTTTAAAATTTCTCAAAGCAGGAACGATTTCTCTCCCTCAGTTTTTTTTTTGTTTCTAAGACATATAAGTACATTTATTTTATGTAAAATATAAGTCGTGAGCAACTTATCCTTTAAAAATTATGTCCTCGTAATATTGTTTTGTTTTTTAATTATTTTTCTACATTTTCAGCTGCAATATCTCTGTTATCGTACGAGGTAAAACTTTGGAAATTGAACACATTACAGGACGCCAAGGCATGAAAATCTATTTTAAATTTTATCTTTTTGATTCAACTCTAAGTAGGTATAAAAAATGATTAATTACAGCGAAAATACAATTATTTCTACTTTTTCAACAGCAATATCTCGGTTAGAGTTCCACAAAAAAGTTAAAAATTTAATAAAATCATAATAAAATAATAAAATAATTAAAATTAAAAATTCACCACATTTTTCATGGTATAAAGATCCATTAAAAATGCCAGCTATTAGATTTAACACTAAGTAGGAATAAAGTATTATTAATTATATTAAAAAAAAAAGTTATATTTTCCTAATTGTCCAATTACAATATCTCTATTGGTGGACTAGATAAAAAATTGAAAAATCTACATAAAAGAGGTTTCTATAGCATCCAACGCCATTATAAATTTCAGTTTTTATATTCAACTCGAAGTGGGTAAACAAAATATATATAAATAGTTATTACAAAAGTACCTTGTTCATGAAAACACTCCTTAATTCCAACTCTCATAATTAATACTGTAAGAAGTGTTCGTTCATACTATTTATGTCAATGGTTGCTTTGACAAATCCTTTAAGATCTTGCGAATTGAGGTGGCTTTATGGGGTAATTTACATTTTTAAAACGCACGTGCAATGCCAGAAGATTCGCGGTCTTTTGAGACATTACTGGAAAAAAGGTTTAAGCGCAAAGGCTGCCGCCGAAGAAATTTGTGCCATAGAAGGAGAGTTAATTATCCATCGAAATATTGCCGCACTTCGGTTTAGGCGTTTCAACAATGGGAATATAAACCTTGCAGATGAACCCAGATCGGGTCGCCCATCGGTCGTTGATGATGACGTTCTTTTTGAATGTTCGAACCACAACCCACTAATCGTGATTTTTCGGCCGTAGTATTGCTTCTAATGCCACTGTGGCTCGTCATCATAAAAACCTGGACGTACGGTTTTTTAGAAGACCAAAATTCTACCCACATCACTTGACATAGGTCCAAGTCCAGTTGACATCTGAAACATTTTGATTCAAAATGCGAGAGATGATAGACAGGTTCTGGAAAAAAATTATCACAAGTGACGAAAAATGAATATTTTCAAA
Source organism: Rhaphigaster nebulosa (assembly GCA_948150685.1). NCBI lineage: Eukaryota > Metazoa > Arthropoda > Insecta > Hemiptera > Pentatomidae > Rhaphigaster > Rhaphigaster nebulosa. Next base: position 83,105,992 of record OX411306.1, on the reverse strand, counting down.
AACCATAGCAAACATAAGCTTAACAAAGGTACGGCCAGGTGAAGCGGCACAGCCGGAGATTCGCCAAGATCGGTATGGGAAATAAGTGATGCTTCGGATCTGGTGGAACTTCGAAGGCGTTTTGCATTTTGCGCTAGTTCCTGACGGTCGGACAGTTTACATTGAACAGCTTGCAGTTTTGAGTGCAAAATACCTTGCTTTGGTCAACAGGTACCAAGCCATTTTGCAACACGACAATGCCCCTGCACATTGTTGTCGTTTGACCAAGGAAAAATTATCAGAACTGCAAGAAGTAAACGTTTTGCCTCATCCTGCGTATAGCCCAGATATTGCACCATCAGATTATGGTTTGTTTAGATCAATGGCTCATTTTTTAATAGGCCGTATCTTTGATAATTACGAGGACGTAAAAATTGGATATGAAGAGTTCTTTGTCTCAAAGCAAAGGAGTGGTACCGGCATCAAATCCAATTATTGGCAGAAAGATGGATGAAAGTAGTTGAAAACATTGGACTTTACTTTGTCAATAATCTTTAAAATATGTAATCTGAAATAAAGCTATACTAATGCACAAGGACGCTTGTAACAACCAAGTATATTTTTAATTTTACAGCTGCAATATCTCTCTAGGGAAAATAGATAAAAATTTGAAAATTCAACACAAAAGAGGCCTTTTAGCATCAAAATTCATTATAAATTTTAGCATTCAGATTCAAGCATCAAGGAATGGACCTTCAAAGTATGATTTTTTTCTGTGGCGGTCGAGCAACCTTTTATTTTTTTATGGACCACTTAGTTTGCACTGGCCCGGAAGCCTTTAATTTGAAATATTTTAAAAACCTGTTTGTTTCTCTCACGGCTCGATCGCTACAGTCAGGAAAAAACCACCTAGAGATTCCATTTGCTTTGAAAACGAAAGAAAAAAAAAGAAGAGGAGAAAACGAGTTCATAAGCTCAAATTTAAAATTCAATTCCGGCCTTGTTTCAGGTAACATATCTTTGTTCCCATTGTATAGTCCGCGTTTTCAATGGACTGAGTTTCTTGATATAATTTTCAGCTGCTATTAAATGAGGATATTATGGACACTATGGTTATTTGCTTTTTGACTATTTGTGAAGACCTTTAATCTGGTTAGTGTCAGTTCAACATAATGGATTTTAAGTCACTTTAGTAAGAATATTTAAAAAGACACATATAATGGTCGATTTTATGAAGTTTTATTTAATGTATTTGAACTTTGTTTAGTACTTAACAAATCATAAAATATTCTAAAGTTGCTTTGGAAATTTAGATGTACTATATCCAAAACATTTTCTAAAGTCTAACTTCTAATAAGCGATAATAAATTAAGAAATGTAGGGTACACCATGTCAGGGTTTTGGTGGTTATTAAAGTTACATCTAGCTTTTTCAAGAATTGAAAGAGAAATTATGTTCTCAAATCCTTCTATTTATTATTCATAGGTTCAAAATACACAATTAGAACATATTTTCAAAGTATTTTAGAACTGATTTAAATGATGAAGTTTTTTTTTTAATAGGCTTTTATGGAAACAATCTACTGATAGTTCAAAGTCACTACTTTTATGCCTCTAATGAACAGTTTAAACTTTTTTTTATCAAGTTTCTTTAACATATATTGATGTATCATCTCTCGACTGTCGTATATTGCTTACAACCATTAAACTGAGCTCACAACCTTCGCGCAACAAAAATATTTAAAATATTACTGTATGATAAATAAAAAAAGATCCATTGGATTTGGTTTAATATAGCTATGTTTTTCCACAATCATTATTATGAATTTCTATTTATATTTGGAAAGTTGGTAATAAGAATAATTATAGTTCGTTTAGAACAGTAAAAACGAAGCTTTAAAAAAATCAGCATTCCCATTTATTGTTTAAATTTTACATCAGTTTACTTTGACTAATTTATAGTGTAGAGATTCCTTCATTTGAAAACATTAATGATTTCTAAATATGAAAAAAAAAAATATTTGAAGTTAAAGTGACGGGATTTTTGAAGAGTATTTTTATGACTAGCTCAATAAAACAATTTAATAAAGTAGTAAATAGAAAAAAAAATCGGCCCTAATTATGAATCTAACACATAGTAGTTAAGGGGTATTAAGGATTCTTCGAAGGATTTTGGATTGCAAGAATTGGATGCGTGAGGAATTTCATGGTTTTGTGGAACCCCAAAGCTTAGTTACGTACATCCAAATAGGCCTGATAAGCTTTTTGCAGTATGCTGGAAGTTTAGAGCGTTTGTCAAGTAAGTGTTGTAGTAATCGGAATCTACGAGCAGTTGCTTGTCGTTTCAGCTCTTGTAAGGATTCGAAGTAAGACACTTGTCAAGATGGAGTCCTAGATATCGGATCTGTTCAACAGGGATGAATGGAACATTATTAACGGATGCTGTAAAACAGGATGTAAAGAGTTTACGAAGGTGCGCAAAGGTGATTTTATGGAATTTGTTGGGATTAATTTTAATTTTACAGTTTCAGCACCATTCTTCAATGGCTATAATGTGTGACTGCAGGATGGGGCGCAACAGTTGGGTCATTTTTCACAAGTAACTCAGATCTCGCATCTGCTAAGTAGTTAGGACACTGTTAGGATGGATTGGGATATCAGCTGTTTAAACTGTGTAGTGAATGGGACCTAGAATTTCTAGATTGAAGGACACTGGCGCACAATGGGTCAAACTTCCGATTTAGGTAGACAAAACCTTTACGATCGCGACCTACAAAAAAAAACTCATTTGGCGGTCTAATTCTACTTTTTTTTTACACTCTGTATATAGTAAAATTAGTTAGATATAAGATAGTAAACATCAAATAATATTAAGATTCACAGTAGAACCATTCGAACAAAATATTTTTCATAGTTGCTTCATTAATTTTTCAATTCTTTAACTTCACCTAAAAATCAAATTACAATTCAATAGTCTCCTTAATAATTCATCTTTTTTTTATGAGAGTAATTAACATGAATGGAACTCAAATTAAATATAGGTATCAATATTTTATTAATGATTAGTATTAGAAAAAAGTGTTTATAATACCAATGAAAACATAGATTTATTGATGACAATTTTACTCATAACAAAGAAACACGATAAAGTGGAATTAGTATCATCTAACTTAAGACTTTGGACAATTTATGCAATGAAAATTAAAATAGTGAAAAAAAGATAAGACAAAATATGCACAGAAAAAAATAATTAATTATGTGAAAAAAAAGATCTATGAAGAACTTATTAACATTTCAGTCGCTAAGAGCAAATTTAAAACCGACGTATGTTATATCGTGTGATGGAGGAGAAATCAGCGTTTCTCAAAATTTAGTTTTAAGTAATGTGGATGGAAAGATTTGTCACTTTTTGACTAATACATTACTCAAAATATGGACAGAAATCTTCCGAATTCACAGCTCTCACTATTTAAAGGTGTTTTTAAAACAACGTTCTGAGATTTTCAAAGGTATTAAGCCGAGCAAAGTAGTTTTTTTCTAGGTCTTTAACTCTTAAAATGATTATCCCATGCAAAAAATATATTTATTTTTAAGTGAGATCTGCCCATCTAAATCGGGGGTTTGTCCCACCGTGAGTCGCGTCATTGGTATTGAATGCCAGTGAAGAATGACTGATGGCACAAGTAGAATTGACTTATTATTAACATTATGGAAAAAGTAATTATATTTATCTAACCAGGAAGCAAACTTATTATGGTATCGTTCAACTAGCTAACAGGATGTTCAGAGAGATGATTTGCATCAGTTTTTTGTTAAAGAAATTCCAAAACCGAGTTATAAAATTAATTTCTGTTTTTAGCTGCATAACGTATTAGCAAACTGCTTCCACATTACTTCAAAATTTTTCTAAAAGAAAAAAATCAAAAATAACCTAAACGCAAAATAATCGCATATAATTTCTTGAATGACATGAAATAGTATGTCATTAGGTTCAAAATAAAATAAGAATCGTCTTGGAAGCCCTTGGAAGTTTTGACATATTTTGTATATTCATTTGGGGTAAAAATAAAAAATGAATGGCATAACGTGCTGAAGGTTTAGTATTCCTGTAGAAATGAAAATCATAATGATCAGGAGATGTTGAAAGTAACAGATAAAGACAGAGACTAGTTGATAATGAGGCCAGAGTTCGCCGAATTATTAGCATTATTTAAAAGTGTTTTCTAAACAACACTCTGAAACTATTATTGGTCTTCAGCCAGACAGGTTAGTCTTTTTAAGGTCTATGAATCCTAAAATGATTACCCCGAGTGAATAATTTATTTATTTGATATGAGTTTTTTCCACCTAGATTGGGACTAGGCAAAGTTATGATTACTTTGAAGGCTCTGTCAGTGAGATAGGAACAAATTAATAGGAAATGTGCATGAAAGAGGATTCGACGGAGTTTGTAAAGCAGTCCCAGGTGTCAGACTCGGTGTAAAGCCTGTTCCACTTCGAGAAAGGCTCCTGTGCAGTATATACTTCTCGTAGGAGCGCTGACCTACAAGAAGGATATTTTATATTCATCACTAGAAAACATTATTGAATAGAATGGGATGTTCGAAATCTAAACTGCTGGTCAGGAATCACGTGATTTGAATCTAGAATTGGGTTGTTTTGAATCTAGAGTTTTTTTAGAATGAGTTTTTCTAGTACTTTTCCAGCGATGGACAACAGGGAGATGACACGGTAGGAGAAAAGTATTCAGGTGAATTTTTGGATTTCGGTATCATTTTTATTATGGATTGTTTCCAAGGGTCAGAAAAATAGATGGATCTGAGTGTAGCATTGTTTAAATTGAGGTGAGGAGTAGGATAGATTTTCGAGGAAGCTGTTTTAGGATAAGGGATGTGATGAGATTGTGGCTATAAGCTTTTCTTGAGGGTAATTTGAGATAGATATTGATTAACGAAAAAATATTTCAGGCTCTTACCGGGCTCTTTGAATTAACAGCTACTTTACAATTGCTTTTAATTATGATCTAATTACATCATTACATGATTTCCGGCCTTTATTTAATATTGGATTTAATATCTCATATTTTAAATGTCAAGAAAAAAAAAATGTATAGGCAGAAATAACAGTAAATGCAATATATACCTGTCCAGTTAGTTTAAGTAATAATTCGTAGGTATTCATTCTGGGACATGATAGCAAGAGGCCAGTAGCAAGCAGGAGCCAGCTTGCCACGTTGATGATTATTTATTCACTAAGTCAATACTTTAATTCATTAAGGACCGAGTGCTAAGAAAGAAGTTATGCTTAGTTTCAGATTAAGCCTGCCTTAATTTCAGTCTCGGATTAAATACATCTCTGGATTGGGTAAAATCTGCAATAAAACTAAGAAAGAACTAGTTTATTGAAAGGCCTAACGGGACCTGGCAAAAAATTTTTAAAATATTGGATTAATCATTGGAATATATCAACTTTGGTAAAATCCAAGACTACCAGAAACCTTGACTTAGCAACCGGTTCTGAAGGGAGCAAACTAGCTTATTTTAAACAGTACTTAACTGTATTTTGTTAATTATTATCGATGTAAAATATTACCAAAGTTGAAAGATTGCTTAAAAATCATTTTCTAAAAAAGATGCTTTAATTAGGGCTATTAGTAGTATTGTGTTGCCTAATTTATAAATCCATCGTTTCAAAACAAGCTAGCTATAATCTTTTCAATTGTGATTATTTTTATTGTGAAGAAGAAGGAAAATACAATTTCATTTAGATATATGATAACTTACAGCTTCTGAAGGCCTAAGAATTATTATTTAAATTAAATACATGGGCATACACCTACTGTTATTTTCAGCTATAAAACTTTTTTTTATAGACAAATAAAACATGATATATAAAATTCAATATTAAATAAAGACCGAAAATCACATCATTATGTAATTAAACGCAACCGCAAACGCAAAAAGTGTTAATTCTAAGAGCCTAGTAAGAGTCTGAAATGTTTTTTCGTTAATTTTAATCCCCTTCTATTCTTACTTCTCCCTCCACAAGAGAAGCTACCCTTCATTCGCTTTTTTTTTTCTCTCTCCTCAAATGACCCCTCCAAAATGAGAATTTAATGATTCTATTTTCTACTTCCTTTCAGATATGGTGGTGTGATATATATCTAATTACTTCAAATATTTTGAATGGAACCCGGTTAAAAGTTAGGCAATTGGCTGTATTTCTTGCTCAATATTTTATGATATTCCTGGAACATAATAATGATTTTTTTTTACGAGTTATATAAATACATTTTGTTGTATTTAGTATTATTATTTTATTCATTTAACCAATGTATTTATTTATAATACAAAAATAAGAGAGGGTGAAATAAATTTAAAACTTAATTAATAAGAAGGAACATTTAAAAATGTATATTTGGCAGCATTTTTAGTTATTAATTAAAAGTTACATCTTTGCTCATGTTCCAGTTTCTAAAATATTTTAAACCAGTCAGCAATTGGCCTAATACGTAACACTCCGTCGATTGCACTACTTGGAATCACATGGATAGTTCTGCTGGATATTTGAGATCCAATTACAAAATTTTGATATTTATGGTAAAAACTAGCTTTTTTTTTTTAATTTATTTTTGTAATATATTTGTGTCAAAATTAAAAACAAATTTTGTTTCTTTATAATTTGTATAAAAACTTTTAAACAAAACGTGAGTCTTCGTGAGTCTTAAGTCTTTCGTGAGTCTTGTTTTTTGAAGCGAGCAAGTCTTGACATCGATCTTGTTAATTGTTTTTTTTGCCGGTAGATAAATGAGCACAGACATCTATCTACATTTCTGGCAAAATTTCTCCAATCCTTGTCGAAATAGTTTGACCCAAGTTGGCGGTCAGCACCCGCATCACTAATTGGTCTAATTTGGTGTCCTTAAAACACTGAATCACATTGCACCAATGAAACTGATTCTATTACGGATATATGAAAATGTAATAAAATGTGAAAAATGAGAATACTTATTAATATGGTCGGGTGAGATGTCAGGGATCTTAGTTATTTCCAGTCAAACGACATAGCGGTGTTTAATCTTGCGATTACAGTGAATTATGTGGCTTCACTGTGAGGAGAATAGTTGGAAGGAGGACCTCCAAATACTCAGCCTTTTTAGATATTTACAAAAAACAACTAACAAGTCAATGGGTCACTGATTTCAACCAAATATTTTGTAGTGATTCTATATCAAAAATATTGGACTCAGATGTCGAAGTTCGTTCCAATAGGATCTAGGAGGCGAGGAAAGAATAAAAGGAAAAAATTATAAAAAATATTTTTCCCTTAATATACTCGAACGTACAGTACACACCCTAGGGCCACCTCCCCTAGGAGATTTTTCCTACCAGGAAAGGGTGTGTTCGGTTACCCTAAGGGGCAGCCCCCCGACCGTACTAGGACTGGACAGGCCGATACCCTGCCCATCCGAATTTTCAAATATCACGAGTCATGGAAGAAATACAGCCGGACAGCTTTTATGGAATTCGACATGGCGAGGAAAAGGAATTTTACGACTGGCAACTTGGAACGTGCGAGGATTGAGGGGGAAGGAGTGCGAGTTACTGGAAGAGAAAGATAAGGCAAAGGTTGATCTGCTAGCTATTACTGAGATCAAGAGAAAAGGAAAAGGCGAAGAGAGAATAGGAGATAATATTTTACTCTACTCAGGGACCACTGAAGATAGGATAGCCAGCAGAGGTGTAGGTTTCATGTTTAAGGAAGCCTTAATGAATACAGTGATTAAAGACTGGAAATTCGTTAGCGATCGGCTGATGGTGGTTGATTTAAAAGAAGGAGATGCCTTAAATTCTATCATCGTAGTATACGGACCGAATGATAATGCCATAGCCACTGAGAAGGAAGAATTCTTTGACTGTATTCAAAGAGAAATAGATGACGCACACGGTGAACCAATTGTCGTTGGAGACCTAAACGGCAGGGTTGGAAGAAATGCACAGTTGTGGCCGGATGTTTTAGGTGTACATGGAGAAGAATTTAAAAACGATAATGGGGAAAGAATACTCCAATTGTGTGCCAGCAATGGAATGATTGTCGCTAATAGCAAATTCCCTCATAAAAACGCACATAAATTTACAAGAGAGGAACCAAACAGGAACGAAAAGTCTGTAATAGACTATTTTCTAGTTAAGAAACATTCTCTCAAAGATTTGATTGACGTGCGAGTTAAAAGAGGTTTTGAAATTGGAAGCGACCACTACCTATTAAAGATGGATATGGTATGGAAAGGAGAGAGAAAGACTGGAAAGAACGCAAGAAGGATCCAACCAGAAGTGGTGAAGGCACATAGGTTGAAAGAAGAAGATGAAATCGCTACCTATTACCAGGAAGAAATAGAAAGAATGGCCAGTGATTTGGACTACCCGTGGGATTCGGATGACGTAGAAACGAGCTGGTTATACTTAAAGAAGATAATTTTGGATGCAGCGACATTGGTTTGTGGAAAGAAAAGAATTGGAGGCCAATACAAGAGAACAGCATGGTGGTCTGATGAGGTTAAAAAAGTAATAAGAGAAAAGAAGACCCTCTGGAAAGAATACCTCGAGCACAAAACACCGGAGAACTGCGAAAAGTACAAGAGGAAAAGAATTGAGGCTAAAAATAAAGTTATAGAAGCCAAGAGGATTACCTGGACAGAGTTTGGTCGAAAATTAGAATCCGATTTCTACCAAAATCAAAAGTTATTTTATCGAGTCCTCAAGGGATTAAGAAAGGAAAGAGCACCAATCCTGAAATTCGTCAAAGATAAGGAAGGAAACATTCTCAGGCAGAAGGATGATATAATGGAAAGGTGGAGGGAGTACTTCCAAGATCTGTTGAATGAGAATGGACAAACGCCCTCCATAGATGAAGAGAAAAGAGAGATAGGACCCTGGGAAGAGGATGATTTTATTGATGATGACGAACTGGAAGAAGCACTCTGTAGTATGAAACTCGGGAAATCCGCAGGAAGTGACGGAGTAACTCCTGAAATGCTAAAATACATGGGGGCCAAAGGAAAAGAAATTTTGCTGCATCTGTTAAACTTAGTGTGGAAGCAAAAGAAAATACCGAAAGATTGGGAAGTAGCCGTCGTTGTCCCTATCTTTAAGAAAGGAGATAACAGAGATTGTAACAACCACCGAGGTATATCTCTCTTAAGCGTACCAAGTAAAATTTACTCTGAGATTCTAGAAAAGAGAATAAGAAGAAGAATCGAAGGATTGCTTGAAGAGGAACAGTACGGCTTTCGTGAAAATCGTAGCACCCAAGACCTTATCTTTGCTATGAGACAGGTCTTCGAAAAAGTACTTGAAAAAGAAAGGGAAATGTTCGTGTGCTTTGTTGACCTTACAAAAGCCTTTGATCGAGTAAGAAAGTCAGATATCTTAGAGGCCTTAAGAGAAAAAGGGATCGATCATGGTCATATCCTGGCGGTTGAGAGTCTCTATAAGAAAACACGAAACGTGGTAAGATTTGCCAACTGCACCTCTAAGGAAATCGAAACTACCATAGGAATCCGGCAAGGTTGTAGTCTCAGCCCACTTTTGTTTATCTTAGTTATGGACTCAGCTATTCGGAGGGCTAAAGAGAAAATGCGGAAATATCACCTAGGATACGCCAATCTGAGACCAGTTAGCCTCTCATTACTTGCATTCGCCGATGACATTGTCATTTTCTCCGACACTGATAGGAATCTTCAGTACAATATTAATAAATTGAAAGAAGAACTGCTGAAGATTAACATGATTATGAACCCTGCGAAAACAAAACTAATGAGGGTTGGGAAGAAACCCAGGAGAAACATGCGCGTCATCAGAGTCGAAGACGAAATCCTCGAACAGGTAGAAAACTTCAAATACCTGGGTGCGCACCTTAATGAATATGGATATATCGATTCGGAAGTGACTGAACGAATCGCAGCTGCGGGCAGGATGTTTGAAGCAGTGAAGAGAGGTTTTCTAAGCAGGCGAGAGGTGGAAAAGAAAACAAAAGTGGCTGTATTCTGATCGACATTTCTGCCCATATTAACGTCAGAATCATGGACGCTGACAAAGAAACATCGATCGAGAATACAGGCATCGGAAATGAGATTTCTTCGAAAGATCGAAGGAAAAACAAGAAGAGATAGAATACGCAACAACACCATCAGGTTGAACCTCAATGTTAAGTCGGCAAACGATATAATAGAGGAAAGTCAACTAAGATGGCTAGGGCACCTCCTGAGGATGGAACCAAGCAGAATCGCTAGCGAAACCTATCGAGCTAAAGTTGAGGGCAAGCGAGGAAAAGGGCGGCCAAGAAGAAAATGGGAAGATGAGGTAAAGAGCCACTTCCAGAGAAGAGGACTTCAATGGAATGACAGAAGGCGTCTTGTAGAGGACCGGCAGAGCTGGAGAGGGCTCTGTAGACTTCCTCCTCACACTGCTTAATGCGGTTCATAGAGGATAGACAATGATGATGATGATATACTCGAACGCTGAAAAACAAATGTTTTCAATTGTTCAAATATTGCAATTTCAGCGTGTTTTATTTTTTTTCTCGGCTCCTATGACCCATTGGAATGAACGCCGACACACATGTCCAATATTTTTGGATGTAAAATCACCACAAAAAATTTGGTTGTAACCGGTGATCCATCGACCGTGCCCTACCCTTGTAAGCAGGTCTCAGAGGTTAAGTGCGACCGACGCAGTGTTTACATTAATATATTATCTTAAACTATCTCTCAAAAGGGGTCTTACAAAAGAAGAAAAGACAACATTATATGTTATATCATAAAATAATAATGACTTTAACTTATTATGCTAAAGCAATTTTTATGTTATGTAATTTATCTATTTCATCAATTCCTGAGATAAATAGAGGTGAAGTAGACAAGAAAATTAATATAATAAAAAAAAATTAAGAACAACTTTTTTCACAATTTCACTTAATTTACAGATGGAACACATAATCCACACTTCGATATTTTCCAGCAGGCGCCCTGGAGTATAAAGTGTGCCACTGTTCGTTCATCAACCCTTTCTACGTGTTTTCCGAGAATTGACAATTTTTAAGTTACTCCCATTATCAGTTATTTAAGCGCGCTCTTTCGTAAATTACTTTTTAATATTTAATTTGTTTTGCTTTTGAATGTGTTGAGTTTTTTATTCCGATCCAAAGAAATAAAAATTATTTCAATTACATTCATTATGTGAAAAAAAAGAAGATCAATATAAGTAGATTATTTCTTATTTTCGTTTGTAGAGATATTTTCGAATTTTTAAAATTAAATGCTAAACTGTTATTTAATTTTTTCCCCATTTCCAAGTATATTTTGAATTTTATCAAATAAACATTTACAACGAGATTATTTTAAATTAATTTATATACAATTGTTTGTTATATACAACTGAATTTTATTTCCTGCCAAAGTAAAAAACGTTGTACTGGATAATGCACCTGCAATTTTATTTCTTTGGATCGGAATAAAAAACTCAACACATTCAAAAGCAAAACAAATTAAATATTTAAAAGTAATTTACGAAAGAGCGCGCTTAAATAACTGATAATGGGAGTAACTTAAAAATTGTCAATTCTCGGAAAACACGTAGAAAGGGTTGATGAACGAACAGTGGCACACTTTATACTCCAGGGCGCCTGCTGGAAAATATCGAAGTGTGGATTATGTGTTCCATCTGTAAATTAAATGAAATTGTGAAAAAAGTTATTCTTAATTTTTTTTTTATTATATTAATTTTCTTGTCTACTTCACCTCTATTTATCTCAGGAATTGATGAAATAGATAAATTACATAACATAAAAATTGCTTTAGCATAATAAGTTAAAGTCATTATTATTTTATGTTATAACATATAATGTTGTCTTTTCTTCTTTTGTAAGACCCCTTTTGAGAGATAGTTTAAGATAATATATTAATGTAAACACTGCGTCGGTCGCACTTAACCTCTGAGACCTGCTTACAAGGGAAGGGCACGGTCGATGGATCACCGGTTACAACCAAATTTTTTGTGGTGATTTTACATCCAAAAATATTGGACATGTGTGTCGGCGTTCATTCCAATGGGTCATAGGAGCCGAGAAAAAAATTAAAACACGCTGAAATTGCAATATTTGAACAATTGAAAACATTTGTTTTTCAGCGTTCAAGTATATTAAGGGAAAAATATTTTTTATAATTTTTTCCTTTTATTCTTTCCTCGCCTCCTAGATCCTATTGGAACGAACTTCGACATCTGAGTCCAATATTTTTGATATAGAATCACTACAAAATATTTGGTTGAAATCAGTGACCCATTGACTTGTTAGTTGTTTTTTGTAAATATCTAAAAAGGCTGAGTATTTGGAGGTCCTCCTTCCAACTATTCTCCTCACAGTGAAAATGCACCTGCACAAAGTCAGGCTTAAAATGCTATGTTCTCTGCCTTCACTGCAACGGCAAGTCGTGCAAGAATGCTACAGCATCTTTTGATGATGAAGACGAAGAATTTAGAGAACCAGTTGCCACAGAATTGGCTGATGGGACAGATGAAGAATATATTGAAGATGTTCCGAGAAGGAGTAAGAGCCTAAATATTTAATTAAGAGGTTAGGATCACACCAAATTCATCATTGCATTTTAAAAAATGTGAATGAGTTAAATATAATAAAAAAATAATTAAAATTGATTTTTGTTGTTATGTTTATGACTTAATTTTTGCCAATAAATGTTAATTTTTTGAAAATTCCGATGTTTCAATTGTTTACCATTCCTATGAACCAGTAGTGCACGCAGGGGAGGGGTTCAGTGTGATATATCCTCTTCCGACTTTTTTGAAAAACATGATTTTCATATAAGTTTTGTATTTTGAGTAATAATTGTTGATCCATTCCATACTTATCCTTAGAACCCACGCCCTATTCGGTGGTTATAGACAATTGATGATTACTTGCCTTCACATTAAATCCCTCCCTCGAAAAAAAATGTTATAACTGTACCAACAATTTCAAATGAAATCAGTTAATAAAAAAAAAATGATAATATCAACTGTATAATCTAGTGGTGCATTTTACTGGCTTTTACAAACATTAAGGGTCAAAATCACCCCAAATTGATCATAATCTTTTCAAAAGTGCGAATGAGTTAAATATAAACTTTGATATAATTAGAACTATAAAAAATATTGTTTTCTTTGTTATATTCATGATTTAATCGTTGTCAATAAATGATAATGTTACGAAAAACTGAATGCTTCAATTTATAACCATTCCTTTCCACTTTCTCAGTCACTAATCTTAATTTTATGCTGCAATTGCGTTGAAGATAAATCTTGTTAACGTAAACGTTTTAATAGTAATAAAAATTGCGAACATTTTGTTCAAAAAAGAAAAATCTAGGAATGAAAAATTCAAAACTCTTTTCAATTTTCGGAATATTTCCGGTGGGTTTGCACAATAAACCTAATAAGGACATAAATGTATTACAGAAAATTTTATGGTCCACTATATTGATGTTAGTTAATTTTTCTCAGAACTGTACTAGAAACGGGGTACTCAATAAATCAAACCTTGTTGCGCATTTTACTGGTTTTAACGAACTTGTATGCATGATCAAGACTTTATATCTCGATATTTTGTTGAGCTAGAAGACTACTATAAATATAAGTTTGTAGAAAATTTTATGCTCTACAATATTTATTCATCGTTAATTAGAATGTCATCCAATGGATTACTTTTTGTTAAGCCAAGAAAGTCAGAGAGGACGATAGTCTTCCACAGACTAGGTGGAAGGTTCTTAAAATAATTTCCTAATAGATAGAGGAAGGATTAGATTTGATGAGTTACTGTTTTAGAGAGAGAATTACCTCTGAGAGCAGTGTCAAAGGGTAGCTTTTAGGTTCAGTTACGCGCTAAGGGTGCTCTTTCATGCCCTTGTTCAAGTCAAGCTGAAAATGAAGAATAGATTAATCTCTTGTGTTTCTCTTGATGGAGACGATTTTATTATTCCTATTCGGGGATCACCCGGCTCAATAGAATAGCTCTATCCTTTACAACATAAGGAGCCAACCTAGCGCGTGACATAAATCTAAAATTATCTGTTAAATTTAATTGTATTATTTTCGTATAGTGAAATTGAAGCATTCAGCTCATTCCAAAAGCAGCTAAGTCAAAAATATTAAATACAAAAATTATTGGCGTTTGGTGAGGTTTTTGGGGCTACGAAAGGGTGGTGAAAGGATTTCTTATAGTAGTCGCACGCCGTGGCCATATTTGTTTTATGACGTCATAAAAACCAAACAGCGCAACTTGAAGATCAGCAGCCGGTAACACACCATTATGAAGCATACAATAAAGATATTTCATATAGTCACACCTTCCTTTCCCCAAAAATATCCCGGAATACAGTTTCCTCCTGTTGCAGAACATTCTGAAACATGTACATAAGGAAAATGAAAAATCTATCCCTCCGATACTATTATTTTTAAATATTTAGACAGGATAGTACGTACATTCCAAGAAAGCAACGCATTTGAATTTTAAAATTTTTATATAAACAAAACTAAAATTTAGAAGAAAATGGTCCGAGAGACGGTCTAGAATAAAATATAATGGCTGTAACTATTTATTTACAACTATTTTATTTTTATATTATACGTGACCGCCATTCGGAACACCTCCTTCTTGATTTACCAAACGGTCGATATATAGACAAAAAAAAAAAATAAATAAAATATGATCGTAAATTAATCGCTTTACAGAGGAACCATAAAAATATACCTCTAGATAAATATTTGTCCGTACTTTCTCGAAATGTATCGCTTATAGAGTTATTTACCCATTAAATATTACCCTAAAATCTTTGTAAATCGAAATAAAACTATTACAAGTTATTTTTTTGGGGACCCCGAGGATGTGCGGGGCCCATAGGCAGTTGCCTACATTGCTTATATTGTTAATCCGGCACTGGTTTATATATTACGTAATCATCCTAATGAATTTATTTTCAATTTATTCTCAGTTTCCTAGTACCCTTAGGAATATGGTTTATTCTTCCCATTCCATTGAAATATTCAAAAGCATATATACATAAAACGAACCGAAATTCATGAACACACAAGTATTCTGTATTATTATCGTAATTAAATGCCATTTTGATGTAATTGAGTCATACTCCTAGTATCAGATAATGTTCAAACCATATTTATATTATATATTATTCATTAAATTTTACCGTGATAATGGCTGTAGTTAATCTAAACTTGAAAGCCCTCTGTAGAGCTGTGGCTTAGAATTAAATATTTTAGAATTAGCGGAAATCCGAGCTAATCGTTGCTGCAGATGGAGCCGTAACATGTTTTTGCTTTCATTGCGACTCTGGATTTGAAATGTTACTTCACCAGGTGCGGGAAATACTATATATATATATATATATATATATATATATATATATATATATATATAGATTGTTTTTCAAACTTTTTCTAAAATAAAAAATAGAGTACCAGTAGAAATAATTTTGTTCCATTGACGTAATTAACCTTTATTTGTTGAGAGTATGCAATTGAACTAATTCTTGTTGTAACTATATGCATAATAATTAGTAAATATATTAATAACCCTACCATAAAATATATATATCGTATCTTATAACGCTCGACAATCTCCAGAACTCATTAAAATAACTTTAGGTCTTTTTACTGAGCAACTGAAAGATGACTCAAAGAAAAATGAAAAATTAGATCATTTTTGGGATCGAGTGATTCACGTCACGAAATCTCTTTTAATAGCTTGTCGATCACTGTGATGATCCAGTTCATCCTAGAAAGGTACGCTAGGTTCATGCTAGAAACGTCTTCCTCCACCTTCCTTTTTTTCTCCAATAATCTAATTTTTCGTCAGGAGAGTATATAATCATAGAAGAAATATTTTAAACATGTTGTCAAATTGTACCTAATTATGGTTAAATAAAGGATAAGAAACTCTTTAGTTTAGTGAACATTTTGAAGTCTCTAGTTTTTAATTATCATTTATAATAATTTATGAATTCTAATTTATATATGATACGATTCATATGCAGAGGCAGATCGAATGTTGCAATCTGTTATATATCTATTGAATAGTTCTGGTGAAATATATTGTTCCATCGATATTAAAATAAATAATTTATAATAAAAATACAGTCTTTAACGCTAAACTGTTCATAATACAAACTGCAAATCCTTCATGTGAAACACTGACTTCCAATCCAAAAAGGTACATCCCTCAATCACAATTTTTTGGTGGTGGTTAAAATATTTATTCCCTTCATTGCATTTCCATTTACACGCGGCCAGCTCATTGCGAAGAGACATTTAGCTCTCATAGAGCTCATTGATATTTAGTATGAGACATACAATTTCCTTCGACTGTAATAAATATTTATTGGTCTCGCACCAGCTGTAATAGCATATTAATGTCGAAAACCATAATGGACGTATTTTATTTAAACACGACCTTTTTGTCTTATCTTTTTCACATAAAATAATGACTGGTGAATTTCTCTAAGAAATAGTCGAAATAATAATTCATTCATCTGTATATATTCAGCTTCAAGTCCTGATCTCAGGTCGTTATGGTCCTAAATGACTATTAGTTCAAATCTTTAGACCTTGCTTTATGAAATTATGAAATACCTGTCATAATCTGATAACCGTATATCAGTACATGAAACGTCCACGGTTTTCTTGAATTTTAATTTTACCCTGTGCGTTTTTTAGGTCTCGTTCAGATTCACCCTTTGGGTACCGCCTCACCTAAAGCATGCTCCTTACTAAACGGAATAAAGGGCTCTCCTAGATTTGGGCTTAAGGCAAGGTGAATAAGATGATGATACATTCGTTGGGAGAGATAAATTACCGTGAGGCTGCCGTTGATCAACGTCACACCCGGGAGTGGTTATGATGGGCTGGCATTTCCACATGACACCAATCATGGGGTCCTGTAAGTTAAAGATATGAATTAGGCGAAGTTTAAACAGAACACTCGCAAAGAATATCTTTGTGATTTTTTTTTTCATTGTCTTTCTTTGACCTAGGGGATATGAGAAAAAAAAATCTTAAAAGGTACCTACGTCTAAGGACACCTCCAGTGCCTAATTGTTTAAAGATTTTAAATTTATCTCTTGAATTTTTTTTTATTTTTCAACAAAAGGAGGTGGGTTTAATTACCTTTATAATCATTTTCGTGAAAAATTCTTCATTATTCAAAATTTTTTATACAGATTTCTTGGGAATTTTCGATATTCATGTGCAAGAAGGTAGCTTAGGTTTAAATTTACATCCGATGATGTAATGAAATAAAGATATAAAATTTTGCTCTTAACTGCTGTAGTGTCGAGCATAGGTATACCGCTGTTGAATTAATTATTAAATTTCAGTTTGAATTTGCGAATCAGTGAAATATTTTTCTTACCGTAACCAAAAATGAAGAATAATACTACCGCTGCTGATTGATTATTTAGTAGCAAAAAATCTTTACTGAAACAAGTTTAAAAAAATAAAACAAGGTATCAGTTGACGTAACAACGAAGTATCTTGCTACGGAAACCTTTTCTATAAATTACTGATCAAAATAATATAAAATAATCAAAATAATACCACAGTCTCGAACAGCACGTTCAACACCGTTCACTCATGGAGAGCTGATGAGATGTAGAATCAACTAATTATAAAACATGTAACATAACAGACGCTCCAGCACATTGTAACTACTTGCTCACTATACTCCAGCACCAGAATAAAGTATATTATCATGTATAGTTGAAGCACAGGAAGACTATGACGATAAATTTAAGAATATAATTCAGCTCATGTAAGCCTTTAAAAATGTTCGTGTTATTTAAGACTTGTAATTATTAATGTAATTTAAATATTTTAATAATCATTGTTATCGTTTATTCTTAATTATAATAATTTAATTGTAGATATTTATAAAGATTATAAATATGACCGGCCACGGGAAATAACGATAAATATAAAATGTGTGGTAATTCCAATTTTAAAATTTACTGGCTTGAAAAGGGACATATGAGAAAGAGTTTGTGAATGGAAAAATATATTTTGTCAGTAAGCCAAGCATATTTTATTTTCTTAAATATATATGTACATATATTACTAGAATTAAACCTACATGGATACATTGTTATTTGCATATTAAAAAATGAAACCTATATTTTCTCAAATACCAGTAAATAACTAACTTATTATGTTTCAATGTTTTATTAAGTCAGGCTACGTCAAAATAGAAACAGATACGATAGCATAAATACAAGCCAGATACAGCTAGCCAAAAATACTAAAAAAAATGAATAGCCAAAAAGATGAAGTGCATCACTGCAAGACAATTTGACATATACTCTATATGTAGTATACCTATGTGTGTATATACACACACATATATATATATATATATATATATATATATATATATATATATATATATATATATATATATTTCAAATGTGTATGCAAAATTCGCGTGCTTTATTTGAAATTTGGGGCTTTGTTTTGAAATCGTTTGATAATATAATCAAAATATGTTTTTCATAAATTCATAATTCTCAGAAAAGGGATACTTCATGAAAACATAGTTGCAAAAAAAAACAACAAAAAAATGGTTATACAAAATATAAAATTTATTTCAAATAAATTAGTCTTACAATAATATTTTATAATACAGATCCATAAATTTCGCAAGTAATAAATGGTTAGGATATTGTTATATACTTCCGACCGTTAGTAATTTACAGTTTATTAATTTTTATAAATGATTATCACGTTACTCATCCTACTATTAAAATTGTTTATCTCTAATTAATTTCTGCTTCGTTTTTTGTGTCGTAAGCGATTCCTGCTTTGAAAATGAAATTAGATTATATAATATTTTTCATACCGTGAAACAAATTGGCAAATAAAGTAAAGTTGCTTGCTTTGAATATAAACAAGCTTTAATGCTTCAGAGTTTTAGTGATTTAAACAATTTTCCCGCATTTTAATGTTTTGACAGTTAATAGAATAGTAATCAAAATATATCCATATAAATATATCCATCAAAAACGAGACACTAAAAATGTAATTATTATAAAAATGTAGTTATTTACTGGTATTGAGTTTTAAAAATTATGACAGTAGATATTCCATTTTTCTAATCTGAATAGCACATCTCTCCATTTAGCTCTTATTTTACTCCCAATGGTAATTCTAATTACATCCGCCAAACCTGGTTCTTTGTTTTCCCCTGTCACGGTATTAATTAATCAGGAGCAATTATTCCAAATCAGTTCATAGTGGATTTCGGGGTCAGGTGAACAGATTAGTTAAAAATGTTTCCACAACAAAATAACCCCATTGTTTGAATCAATAACTCCCTCATGCGGAATATTTCTTCGAAATTATAAGAGAAACAAAATAAGATCTCAAACCGTAAAGGTGTCCTACAATTCCCTGACATGTATGGAATCAAATAAAAATGTAAATGGGAGACTTCTTTGAAATGAAAAGAGCCTGGGCTTTTTCCAGCTTGTAGGTAATATTTGTATCAGAATAAATAAGTTTTGAGATTACTACTGGAATAACAAATTTTTCTTTGTTATATTATTACATTTTGTTGGCAAAATTTATATCTACATCTAGAGATTTTTAATTATTAACTTCGATGCTTTTCTTTCAAATATACTTAATGAAAAACCAAACAGAAAATAAAAAAAAAACTTGAATTATTAGTTTTCAATTTCGTGGCAAACATTACACCTATATATATATATATATATATATATATATATATATATATATATATATATATATATATATATATATATATATATATATATATATATATATATACATTTACAGATTTTTAAACATTAATTTAGATACTTTTGTTAAAAGACTGTTTAGTGAAAAAACAAACAATAATAAAAACTTGAATAATTAGTTTTCAATTTCATGGCAAATCTGTTATCATTACAAGGTTAATTTAGCATGCCACATCCTATCAATTTCCGCTTAACAAATGTAATACAAGGATCGACAAAAATTTAATTTCTTGGTATTCGTTTCAATTTATAACAGCTGCATTCTCTTTATAATCTCTGATATAGATATATATATTGATTTTACTATAAAATTCATTTAACCGTAAAAATAAATTTTCTAATTTTATTTTGTTGTTGTACTGTTTAACTGAAAGTGGACTATGGATAAATATATTAGATATCTAAAATAGTTAATTGATTTAATCGGAAATATTTGAATTTTTACCTTCAAATCCAATCATGGAATAATGTGTGATTTTTTTGAGGACAAAATTGTTGACATTATTATTATTAATATTACTACCACTCACACTTTTTTTTCTCGTTATAATTTCCCTTTACAATCAACACCTATACCACACAATAAACTAAGTAAAAAAAAAATTTATAGTGATGTGTGGGCAATGTGCCATTATTCTGCCAAATGTCAGGCCAAGGTATAGCATTTTGCTTCTGTTATATTTAAATTTATCATTTTGGCCTTAAAAAATAATTAGTGGCTGAAAAAATAGAAAAAAAAAAAACTTTTATAGCTATCATATATCTTAATCAGACTCTGAATACGATGAAGTTCTTGGCGTCCAACCAGAAATAAACTGTCAAACCTTCATCTCACCACATAATTACAACACAGCTTTCATTTAGTCCATAAAACCCATATATCATTTAGTCTATAAAACCATTTAGTCCATAAGTTTTCAAAAAAATGAGTTTTTGACGGATTAAAATTCTTTTTTCAAAACCTAATTTTTCACTGTGAATTACAGATTTAAAATCACCCTTCGAAAATCATCATCGTAAATGGATGAATGAATTACCGCTATTCAATCGATCTTTGAACCTACGAGGATGATCAGAGGTCCTGAAGTCCTGTCTAGGAAAATGCATTATCGAAATATTTATTGTCTTTCTCAGTATAAGAAAAAAAAGTCAATGAAAATTTGAATGATTTTCACAAACATTTTCCTTTTAGCCTACCTCATGCTCATGAGCTTGCATCTGGAAGCAAATTTAATTGTGATTACGATGGTATTCGGAACTATTTTTCTGTGGCTCAAAGATCAGCGGGTGAATTTTTTTTTTTTTCAATTTTCAACCACTATGTACCGAGATCACTTCACCATGCATACTTTTCTTTCTAATAAATACAACAGCTCATTTCCCGATACTTCGTTGCTTGACAAATAGGAACTCGTAAAACTTGTTTACTTAATATAAAAATCAATTTAATCTAGCATAAACTCAATTAATAATTAAAAAAGTAAAATACAATAAAAATAGATTCAAATACGCAATTGAAGAAAATTTATATTACATAGGTATCAAGAAAAACTGTTGTCCAATTGAATAGATCACACATCTCACCCTCAGTGCAATACTAAAATATCTAGAAGAAAAAAATATGCATTTTCAAGTAAGTAGTGATTTTTAATTCCAGATGGTTGATTATATTTAATGAAACAGTAACGCAAATGAAGAATACGTTATTTTGAATCAATATCTCTAATAGTTTAATTGGATAGCTATCAAAGATGAGTTTTAATATAAACTTACAATCTTTCAAGTCCATTTCCTCAAAAGTTAGGTATTTAATTTTGTTAGTATAGTTATAGGTTGAGATGCATTACGGTTGCAATACGACCAATTATGAAATGGGCCTTTTGAATAAATTTGTCCATTTATATTTATTTATTGTTATTATCATGTTTTTTTTTTGGGAGGGGAGGGTAATGAATTCCGCTATGTAGAGCAAGTTTTCGCCGTCGCACCAGGCAAACATCCTATCTTAAGAATGCCGATAGAAGACTTGGACCGGGTCCATCTAGGACCTAAATCACAGCAGGTCAAAGGTCATCTGATATTTAGCTCTCAGGCGCCTCTGAACTTTCAGCATTAGTACCAGCCCGGTAATGAGGTTACCTTGGGACTTGGCCAGCTCACCTGAGTGCCTGGGAGCAGGGAACTCCTGCAGTAAGCAAGCACAAAATTCCAACGTTTGCTGTTTTCGATCTTTAGTAACCTTAATGTCAATAATAGTGTACAAATCAAACTTTATTATACACTCTTATTTGTCAAATTCTGAATTTCTTATGTTAGCCTATGGAAATGCTTTCATGGTAAAAATTCTATGGCCAATATTTCTTGTAAGGAGCAAGCTGGATATCTCACCAGACTTCTCACTTATTCCTTTTTTTAGGTCCTCTATCATTTGTGCACATATCGTGAGCTTTACTTCTGTAACATTATACATATTAATTTGTATAATGTTTAAATATATGTTATCATTATAATTTTTTTTCATTATCGTTATTTGAAAATTTACCAAAGCCCATTGGTATCTCCTCATGACACTATTCCAGATTATCAATTTATTAAATAGATTCATCATTCAACGCCTGACGTTTGTGATTGATGATGTTTATTGTAGATTTGGTGTCTATATTAGTCTATTAGAATGGTCATCAAGTTTGTCGCCAACTAACCTATTTGTTATTTTAATGTGATTTTGTAATGCCAGTTAATGTTCGTACGGTGTGTTATTCGCTGCGGGCGCATCATGTAGATTTTTTTGTAAATATCATTGCTTGTGATCAAAAACTGTAGTTTATTTTTTTATTCATTTTGTTTTTTTGCTGTCCCGTGATTTTTTTATAAAACTTTTAAAAATGAATTGATCAAGGCATTATTTATTTCATAATAGTGTGGTATATGTTTTAAAATAAATATTATAAATTGCCTCATGGGCAGGACAATAGGTTTATACCTGGTTATGACTTCTATCTCTAACATTTAATAGGGTGAAAAAATGTACAGATTAAAACTTTAGAGGTTAGATAGACTCAATATTTCATGTTACGAATATTTTTTCTTTTTAAGCACTGAAATTTTAATGTATATTAGTCTTGAGATATGCATGTTTCGTATTTTGTCAACTTAATTTACATTTATACGTACTAAGCTTGGAATGCAACCTTGGTGAAGTGTTCATTGTTAGCTTCTACTATTTAGACACGTGTTATGTCCCCAACACTTTAAGATTTTCTGTAAGAAACGGGATCTACTCTATCTGAGGAGAATAAATTAGTACATGCTCGAATAAAGAAGTAGCTGGTTTAAAAAGGAAAAATTAAGTTTATACATAGTTACAAAGTTTCTGGAAGACCACTATCTCCCTTTTTATACATCCATTTCTTTTTATTATATTTTTCGATCCTTTGTTGCTCACATATTTTGAATTATTTCTTAAAAAAAAATTAGAAAAAATTAAAAATATAGGAGCGAATATCTTGAATTATTTCTTTTTACCTTATATATTCGTATACTGTTTGTTTGTCCTTGGGTAATGGTATGAGAGAAAAGGAATCCAGCGTAGTGATTTTTTTCAATACTATGCTTTTGTTAAGTTGCTTGCTTGTTGAGAAACCTTAGAACACCGTTGTAATATCATGTTTCTTTAATGGCACCTAAGGGTTCGATCAAGCGCTGGACAGAACTGGAACAGAGTTTGTTACCTGTAGTACGCAGTGTACAACTTACTCAAGTAAATTGTCCGGAGTAATTCCTGTAAGAGTCTCTTGGGAGAACTTCGACCACAGTTCCAGGATCAACTGTAAATTATCTTCGTTTTCCCAGCTGCTCCAATTTCTCTATAAATATTAAAGGAATGGTGAGGGACTAGTAAATTTTACAATATCCATTCTTCAAGAGGTTGCGATGAACATTTATTCTTTTTTCGTTTAGTTGGTTTTGATCATTATTGCTAAAAATAATTTTCAAGTGAAATAGATATTTTTTAAACCGCATCAATATTTCTTTACGTCAGAGGTATACTGTTGTAAGGCCAATTTTACTTATTTTGATTTTACTATCGTATTTTCATTATTCTGGCCATATTTTCTAACGTAATTTGTCGTAAATAAGCTAAAAAGATAGTCAAAGGTGCACCACTTCAAATATAAAGATTGATCAATTTACACAACCAATACGATGTGATCTGAAACTTCTCTTGTAAAACTTTGATAGTGTTGCAACAGTTTACATCTGATCTTTGAAATTTATAGAATATGCCAGTTCCACTCAAACGTTGATAGATTCCTGCCAAACCCAGAAAAGGAATCATGGTATTGCTAAAGAAATAATGTAGTATTAATATTAGGTATCTTGTAGTATATAAATTTAGTCTATGAAATGTAAGATGAAAAAAAAGTTTTAAAATATTGGGTAAGGACAGATCTGTAAGCGAATTTATGAAACTTTAGTAAATTTTTTAATGATTTTCATAGCTTTGATTTTTTATGAAATTTTATTACTAATTTATAACAGTTTATTTTATTTTTTTTCTAAATACTATATAAATATTCTGTTTTCTTCTCGTTTTAAGAACATATTCATTCCAAAACATTACCATAAATTGTTAATTTATTTATTTAGTGTTAGTCAATTCAGCTAAAAGCGTCTTTTATTTTTTGTTATAAACAACTAACTTTTCGTTCATATAATTTAGTTGGCTTTAAAGTGAAAATTAAAATATAAAGTAGTTCATTTATTTCTTTTTAAAATAACATTTTTTTTTTCTGATCTTTATTATATTTACTATTCTTACCTATTTGATTTTCTTACCGCCACCAGAGGTGACTAGTTAAAGATGGTATTGTAATCAGATTAAATTTTGCGTATTTTGTTTTCAAAAAATCTTTATTATTCAGAGCCCTTTAACACGTTCATCCTGAAAGGTGCTATTAGGTGGAATTTCTTTATTATATACTGCATAATGATATAGTATCTTCGAATCAAAAAGTATTTTCTGTTTGGTTTTTATGACATCATGAATTCAAGATGGCTGATGGCCTTTTGTGACACCTGCGATTACATTAAGAATAACTACTTTCAGAGTGCTCAACAAAAGAAGTATAGAATATTTTCTGTTCTGCAGCTTCAAGAATGCTTTCATTCATCTGCTTTACCGCAGACTTTCCAAATAGAGATTTTTGTTTTTGTACGTTTGGTGTTTATTAACAATTAACTTCCAGTCAATGCATGCAGACCTAGTAATGCTAAAGTTTTCTTTGGGCTAAACGAATCAGCTACTTTAGATTAATCATTCTTTGATTTTGACCAACTCCAGGTACATATGTAGTGTCCATTGGAAAGAACTTTCACTATCACCAAGCAAGGGCAAAGAAATCTCTATCCGGAGTGAAATATGAATCTGTGGGGCATAATTATTTATTTATCAACCTCCTCGTGATTGCTTTTGGATTCATCTGTTATAATATCCATTAAAAACTTGTTATTTCCTTCCAAATATTTCATTTGATATTCTCCATATGTGTCAAAAGCCAAGTTGGCTTCATCATAACGTTAGAGTGTATATTATATTTTCCTGTTAAATTCACTGGCAAGATTACAAGAGGTTTTAACAGTATATGGTATTTTTATGGCTTGTAATTATGTCAGACCATCAAGAACTACTAACGATAGTTTCTCCGATGTACCTAACACTGAAGAATGAATTGAAGTGACTGGTGTCTGATATGGCAGTGACCGCAGGATATCAGTTATGTCTTTACTCGCTTCACCAGGGACTAGATCTACCAGTATTTTCATTAGTATAAATTTATTGGCCCACGATGGCTGCGTACATTAATCGGGGAACAGAAAATTCATAACAACCTAGTGAATCATTTAGATTGTTATAATGCCGTCTTCTTGACTCATCTAGCAAACTATTTAACAGCGAACGATCTATTTCTAACAAATGAAACTAACCGGAATATAGACAAACTTTAAACTAAATATATGCGCACTAAACGTAGTAAAATATTTGCCATATTTATTACAGATAAATATTGCAATAAATAGTGTAGAACATAAATATACATACACAAAGATGTGTCCTGGATGAATATTGGCTTATGAAGATTGGAGGATTTAATTGGTAATGATAATATATTTTAAAAAAAATAATGCAGTCTCATTAAATAACGTTTTTTTTTTTATATCAACACGTAATCCATTTTAAGAACACATACAACTACTACTCGACCCTACTTCAAATTTCTTGTTTATTCAATATAATTATATTATATTATAATTATGGTACATCATACCATTATGTATGATTGTTGTTGGTATGAATATATAGTAATGGTTTTTGCATATCGTTGTATAATTAAATTTATTGTGAGTAAAAAACAACACAATCATTATTTTCTTGTCCCTTAATAAACAACTGATGTGATGGCATATTATTTAACGGACCATACAAACCGTAGAAGATATGATAAAATATTGATACTAAGACTAAATTTGTTCTTCATCAAATGCAAAACTGAAAATGTTCTGTTCGTTTTTTGATTATGAGCACACCAGAAGGAGTTATTGTTTAATATAAAGAGTAGATGTCATGTATGGCCGCCATCTTGGATTCACGACGTCATAAAAACCAAACAGCACAATTTGAAAGTACTAATTAATTTGAAGGTAGGTACTACAGCGTAAGGTAGCATATAATAAAGAAATTTCGCAGAAAGTCGCACCATCTCTTATAAATCCTACGGAAGGTAAATATGTGCAGTTTGCTCCTCGATAATGTGAAGAAATAACCAAATAACAGTTAATTGTGACAAGTACTACATCAAAATATTACACTGTAGGTGGGGGAAACGAGCTGCCTAATGTGCCAGCTGCGCAGGTTGAGGGAGAGCGGTCATCCCAGACCGCAACTAGTTTTGAAGCCACAACTGCAGGGGAGCCAGAGTAGGTTGCTGTGACCACACAGTCTAAGGTGCTGCGACCTTATCAGCTCGCCTCTAGCCTTCCAAGCAGAAGGGAGAGCTCTGATGACGAGCCCTCCCGCTCTCGGTCGACTCCATCGATCGAGATGGAACGGCTAAACCAGCGAACTACTAGCGGCAGAGCACCTAGAGTGAAGGGAGAGAAGCTCAAAGCCGCTGCCTTAGCAAGAGCTAAGCAAATAAAGAAAATATATAGACAAAAAAAAAGGCATGCCGAGGCTATTCAAAGGAAAGCTGAATGGGAAGCCATCAGGATGAGGCGTCAAAACCCCTTCTCTGACCCGGCTACCCACAGGCAGCCTAGCCCCTCTGGCTCGGCTTGAGGGATGCGGCCCACGGACTGTCCTCAAGCCGATTCGGGAGAGGGAGGACAGAGCTTTGCCTCCTTTCCAACGCGGAGGGAACCCGGCGCGCGCTCCAAGAGCAGGCTCGTCTACTCAGTACCAAAAACGGGTAAGGCATATGGAGGAGTCTCAACCGACAGACACACGTCTCCAACAGAGCAAGATCCTCTCCTAGGAGGACCAATGAGCCTGCAGCAGAGCACCCAGGAGGATCAGGGGAGACCCCGATCCTACAGGGATGCTGCTGCTTCCAGCACAAGGGCCTTGCAGGTGGTCATGATGGGGAGGCAGGAGGGCGCCACCATTACTCAGGAGGAGGCTCAGCTCATCCGAAGGCTCCTAGAGTTTATAAAATCAGGTCATCAGGCGGAACCGGGATGGTTCATCCTAACCTGTAAAAATGAAGAAACCAGAGACTGGCTTCTCAACTGGGTACCTCCTACGGACCGTTATTTGTAGTGAGGCGGTCCGCCGAGGCTCCCTGGCCCACTAGAATTGCTATTGGGCTGGGGGCCGAGGTGATCGAACCCAAAGATTGGTCAGCCTCCGGGAATTTCAGAATCCAGACCTGGTGGGAACTAACCAGTGACAGTTCCTGGGATTGCGATCCGGGGCATCTGAAGGGCATCTTCAGAGTCCCAACCAACACGATCGCCTGCCTGGAGGCGCACGGTTGGCGGTCAGCTATGAGCTGGTATCGTTGACCGTCTGGAGGGCGCCTTCGGCACCAGCTAGACCACAGTCCCCACAGGAGGATCAAGGAAGGAACGGGCGCCAATAGGCCCCTGCTCCTCCCACTTCCTTCTCCTCCATCTGCCATGATCATGGTGAACGCTGGGATTGAGATAGAATAAACTAGCAGAACGAGCTAGAATTAAATATGGAAGCATAGTGTGGTGGACAGCCTTGAATAGGACCTCCCATGTTCGTACACTCAGCCGTATTCAAAGGATGGCATGTATGAGCTTTATGGGAGCGTTTCGTAACACACCTACCAAGGCTTTAGAAGTCCTCTTATACCTAACACCGCTTCACCTATGGCTGAGGGGTGAAGCGGTTATGGCCTATCTAAGAATTAAGGAAAACAGACAGTGGCAAGTGCGGGGCGAACCCACAGGCCACTCAGTAATTGCCAAAGTGGTGGAAAAGAGATTCCTTTTCTTCAATATTGTTGTTCTCCACTTAACAGAAACCTTACTCTAGACTCTAAAGTGAAATACTCATATCCTAGTATATCCGACTGGAAAAGGGGTTCAATAGTCACTCAAACAGGCAACCTATCCTGTTTCACGGATGGATCATGGAAGGACTCGACCGGATTAGTAGGAGCGGGCGTCTATATAGAGGATTTAGGCATTAACATAAGTCTACCACTAGGTAAACACTGTACTGTGTTCCAAGCAGAAGTGTTGAAGCCAATCGGCTCTTCAAGCCCTGGAATCCTCTAAGATAACCTCCGTATAGATAAAAGAGTGTAAACAGGCATTGGATCTGCTCGCCTGTTCGAAGAGATTGGAATTAGTTTGGGTTCCTGGACATAAAGGAATCAAAGACAATGAAATAGCCAACAAGCCGTCCATTGAATGGAAAATCCAGAAGGTTTGACATGGAGGGTTAAACCCCCGGGGTTGGCAAAAAGGACCATCAGGCCCACTTGCCGGACTTTGTCCTCCCACCCTTGCCAGTACCAGTACCAGTACATAAAACGAATGAAGTGTTAGTTGGAACTCAGGGAGAGAATAATCGGAATAGAGAATTAAAATCGGTTAACCTAAAATAATACACTAACCGGACAAAAAGGCGGATGTGGAAAAAAAAATTGTGAAAAAGAAAATTTAATAAATATAAATTTTGAATGGGCAGAGGTTTTTATTCTTTTCACTTTCCATGGCGATCATTCGACGATTGTGGAATGGTTTCATCCACTCTACCAATCTCTAGCCCCGAATTCTCGTTACTCCTTTGGTGTTTGCCTTCTCTTCGGAGCATTTCTATACCACGCATTTTTATACCAGGAACACCGGTCTCGCAGATCACTTTTCTGTTAAATGAATTAAACTAATACACTTTTTAACATAATTATTCATTATATTATTAAATGAATCACTATAGAAAAAGCAGCACTACTTCATATAACTATAACCTTACATCAGATTGTCATTTTTATTTTTTTTGTGTACACAGCCACCTCAATCTCAATATTATATTCTAACACTCATCCTCAATTTGAAACGTTTTACACAAAAATGAGAATTGCATTTTAAAAAATGCATATGAATTATTTTTCTAAGATTAATAAATGTATGGCTTTATTAACCTGTCCTACCTAATGGCTTTATTAACATGTCAGCTAAATTTTGGTTTGTTGATACATAACCAATTTTTATTTCTTTCTTTGGAAGAAATGTATCATTTGTATGTATCATATTGCATGTATCATTGCCTGTATCATTTGCTTTCAAACCCCACAGGTCTCAATTTTAATGTGGCTGAATTCATAGTTAATCCTTCTGATGCATAGATATAAATTTCACTTTCCAATTTTCCATTCGAAAAAGCATTAGTAACGTCCAGCTGTCTTATTTTCGAAATCGTTTTACAATGCTATTGACAACATTAGCCTTAATGTTGACATCCGAGCAACAGGCGCATAATTTGATTCAAACGGATTCTCATCCTGCAGCTGAGACCCTTTTGCTACTATTCGAGCTTTTTTCGATCCATCTTCTTTTGTTCTAAATATCCACTTGATTTGAATAGCTTTCTTTCCTTCTGGTAATTGTGCTTCTGACCAGATTTTTCAAGTTTGAAGAGAATTTAATTCTTTTTGAATAGCTGCCTTCCATTCTTTACATATTACTGCTTTATCGTATTCTACAGGATCACTTTTATTTGAAAAAATTAAGCGAAGTATAAACTTCATATTCGCTAAGATATTTTGGAACATTTATTTTTCTGCATCGTTTTGTCTACTGAGTATTTGTATTTTCTTCATCCATCGCTCTTTCTTCTTCTCTTATTTCAGCATCTGCATCATTTTCTTTTTTTCTTTTTAAATCCAATTCTTCTTCACTTTGTATAATTGTTTGCTTGTTCATTTAGTTACAATCTCATTATAGTCGGATATATAATATCTCATTATTCTCATAATTCCACAATCTATATCCTATATCCTACCATTATGCATGGTTGTACACGGCTTTCTAATTTATTTTCCTTTGGTAAAATTACTGCCCATGCTTGGCTTCCAAAAACTCTCAATCTCGACATATCATTTTTCTTGTACCATCTTGCGGCTGGTTAACCATTATTTGCTTCAGTAGATGATCAGTTTAGCTTCACCCCATATTTCTCTCAGTAAATTTGTTTCTTCAAACTTGTTTTAACCTTTTCTAAAAGAGTTCTTAAGGTTAATGCCCTTATTTCTACAAACAAATTTAAAGTAACTAAAAACCAATTCTCCTTCGTTGTCTACTCTATTTCTCTGTGTTTGTAGATTATATTGAGCTATAATTAATTTAATAAAGCCTATAAAAAAAATTTGTATTTCATTTTTGTTTCTTAATAATTTAACAATTAAAAAATTAAAATAATCATCAATTAAAACTTGAAAATATTTATATATGAGTGGGCGTGGCTGCTACAGGACCTGCAATATCCGAATGTATCAGCTCATCATTTCTTACAATTTTCTTCTCACAATTATAAAAATTGCTTATGGGTACTTTTACTTTCTGCACAACTTTTACAAAGTTCATTACTATATGGTAATCCTAACTGTTATAAACCATGCGTCTTCACATGACCCAATCTTCTGTGATAAATATCCAAAAATTATCTTTAGCTGTATAACTATGTTCATCTTTCTTAACAAAATTACATATAATATTGTCTGACTTAAAATAAAACAAGTCATTATAAGAATTACAATTAAATGTTAAATTATTTTTAGATACTTTT
This sequence comes from Rhaphigaster nebulosa, assembly GCA_948150685.1. Taxonomy (NCBI): domain Eukaryota; kingdom Metazoa; phylum Arthropoda; class Insecta; order Hemiptera; family Pentatomidae; genus Rhaphigaster; species Rhaphigaster nebulosa. The sequence continues at coordinate 83,074,821 of OX411306.1, read as the reverse complement.
TACCAAATTGATCTTTATCAAACATTATGTTATGGTGTTTTTTTAATAAGTTATACATCAGTTACATTTACTTGTGAACTCGCTCGATTTTGTCGATTTTGTCCTCTATTATTTTAATGGTAACCCCTGCTACATCCACAGCGACCTCTTGAATTTCCTCTATACATTGAATTGAAATTTTGACGACATTCTACAAACTTGTGGCCAGTTTTACCACATTCATATCAAGCTAACGGACTTACTCTAAAAGATGCTTCAGATTGATTGTTGATGTACTCTTGTTTCGTTTTTAACTTTAGTTCTTCACCCTGTAATCGCGACTTTACGAAATCCATAGTGACTTCACTATTCATTGTTTCAATTGCTGTGATTAATGCTTCAAAATCTTCATTAAGTGCCAACAAAAGATGATCTACACTGTTCTCTTCTTTTACTTTTGATCCCATCTTACTAGCTTATCAAAATTCTGAAAATGATCTTCTGGTTTTCCATTTCTTTTATGTTTTAGAGTGAGAAATCTTTTCTTGAGTTTTAATTTGGTGGATTTACTTGAATGTTGAAAAACATCTTCAGAGATTTTAACATTTCTTTAGTTGTTGTTGAGTCTTTTATTATGTCTAAATGTCTATCTCTTATACACTGAATTATAACAGATTTGGCTTTTGAGTCCCTAGTTTTAAATTTACTTTTCTGCTTTTCTTCAATGAAATAATCAATAATTTTTTCTAGTGTATCTTCCAGTTGTTTTTCTTCTAATAAAGCCTTTACTCTATACTTCCAATTATTAAAATTATCTGGATTCAATTGTGGCAGTTATCGCCGTACTCATTTTCATTTATGTTTTTACCTTCTTTTTTTTTTGCAGCTTAAAAAAATTTGCAGCTTCATTTGTAACCTTGTCTTTTTAAAGGGTCGATATATTGATATAATTTTGTCCTTTGCCCTCTATTTGAGTATCGCTAATGGCAGGTGGTATTGTTGGTGCTTTATTCAACCATTCTTCTCTTACTGCTATCCGAAGCGAGGTGTCCAATGATTGCAATTAGAAGTCTAGGAGCTGCTAATTCTCCAGGAGACTCCAAACAAGCACCCCGATTCTTTTCTTCTATCTCAATTCTCCTCTTATTCCTTCCACAGAGGCGGCAAGTGGTAAATCGCGATTTCTGTATGAATTTGAACTTGGGGTAATTGCGTAATTGATTCGTTAAATCCAAACCCTCCACTGGAAAGAGCTGCCCTTTACCGAGCATGAAGCCCAAACATTGTATCAAAATTAAGCCGAAAGTTCGCTAAAGTGAAATATAACGAGTTGTAAAGACATAAGTTCTAACCAGTTGATTAAGTTATGTCTTTCATCTTTTACTGTACAGCTGTATATAGGTGTTTATCTACAAGTAGGCTATTTATTTATTTATTTAAGCGCTTGTCCGTCTTTACCCAGCAAAACATGGGCAAAAAATAGTAGGGGCAAGTGCAGACCTCTGTTTAGTAACAAATTTTCGTGATGTACACTTACAATCACTTCTTGTTGAGGCAACTACGGACTAACAAATTAAAACAATTTTTTTTTGTTTTCAATATATTTATTTAATTATATTCCACATACCACTTTCATAACTCAAATAAAGATCGTAAAATGTGAATATCAGCATGCTTTAATTTGTTTCTGTGATTATGTCAGCTGAATAATCCTCCGGATGCCGAACTATTTTGCACTTGCCCCAAAACCGAAACTACTTGAATTATGTCTTCAAGATACGCCTTAAGGTAGGGGCAAGTGCGTACTAGGTACTGTTAAATTTATGTATCAATCTTATAGAGATGGACATGAATGAAACATGGGGTCGAATATAATATTTAAATATAATCGTCAAAGGATCACTTTTTTTAAATACTGAGGAAAAATAAATCTTCAAAAATGAACATTTTACTGTCATTTAAAGTCGAACTTTGTAAAATCTAAATCTTACCTACTCCACATTACCTTACTAAAGTTAAAAACTACAGTTTTTAATTAAAAGATATGTTAAAGTGTAATGTAAACATGATTTTTCTTTATCACTCTATTCCATTCGAAACTTAATTCCTTTTTCTAATTCTATTTTTGTTTTATTCTTCTAGCTACCATAGTAATCAATATAAGACATGGTAGACATTGTTCGATGTATGACGAACACGGGTGACATGATGTCTAAGGACAGTGGTTAATGCTTGAAATTATGCATGAATAACTTTTGTGGACTTTGAAGTTGAAACTAATCTATCTAATTATTTATTCTAACATCCCTAAAATCAGATAAGTTAGAATAAAAAAATTTAAAGAAAGAATTCATAGTTTATAATTTTCAAATCTTGAAGCAAATCATAATAATTATTTCGAGCGGTAATTTCAAATTACGGCCTTGTACACATGCTATTTGTTAAAGGTTATTTTGTACATCGTTTTCCTATTCACCTTGTAAACACAAGAGACTGGTTTCACTAGCACATTGCACAATAAGTGGCGTCAGACAATCCTGTTAAAACCAGTTTATTTCCAATTATTTTTTCTTTTAGAATTTGATTTTCATTTTTTTAATTAGTTAAATTTATAAAGACAGAATTCGCAGCTTTGATAATTTTGTTTTTATTTTTATAAAATCTACTTATTCATTTACTTATTATGCAGCAGCATATACAGCATATACAGAAAATTGTATCAATTCAACATAGGGAGATATTATTAGGCTGTCACTAATGTTTTGTTTTATGTTTCAGGTGTATTATGATCATTACCATTGATCACGGTTCAGAGTAAGTATCAATGCTTCTTTTATTTTATTTTTTTCAATTTCATGTCGTTTTTTTTTTATGTTGAATTTTAAATAAAAAAATGTTTTTAAATCCAGCACATATTCTGTAATAACAAATTATGATTTATGTTAATTTTGAATCCTGTTGTTTGACTTTTGAGAGTTACCGATGTATGTAGAAAATAATGCGAGCTAAATCCTCCATCTAGTTTGTAACATCTAGTTCAGAACTAGGATTTAGAATCGTTGTGGAATGTCCCGAAGCTGCAGTGAAATAAACTTCTGCAACTGTGAGCTGCTTCGTTAATTGGTTCGGAGGGAGCTTCTCTGCTTGGAAATGTGGCTGTGCCTCCTAATTTCCGTCTCCTACATTGAGAGGCACTTGAGATATTTAAGGGCAATGTAACGTAACATAATTAGCTTATAGTTTATATTCGTTGGTTATGAAATAAATATGATAATTTTTAATTTATTTCTTAATTCTGTATCTAGAATTTACGATCTATAATATATTGTTGAATATTGCCCTTTAGTAGCAATAAAGTCAGTTGCTGTACAGCCCAAAATTAAATTTAAAAACATATTGCAACATTAAGCTATGTTATATTGCTTTTTGTTAGTTTTTTTTTTTTTTTTTTTTTTTAACGTAGAATAAATTTATCGGATGAAATTAATATCTCATGAAATATCACCATGAAAAATATGTAACACCTGAAAATCCGCAATTGGATACAAGTTTAGTGTTAGACAAATCTTTTCAAAGAGTACTGCGAATTTATTCAGTCACTATTGCATTTTTCATGTAAAGATCAGCGGAGACTCATTAACACTTCCGAACGATTTGGCTGATTTTGTTCAAACTTGGTAATTCAGATACTTTCATATATTTTTTTTAATCCTTTAGTAGGCACATATATTTTTGACGGGTTCCAGATATATCGGTATCTCATACCACTATACACTTAACGGCTTTATTTCAACTTATTTTTCTTTTATTCGGGAAAAAATGGAGGACAAAATCAAAATCGAATATAAATATTTACACCATCAAATCATTGCATTTGGATTATAGAAACGTAAATATTAGTAGAGATGAGAGCCCAAGGTACTTACTTTTAACTAAATTTTATTTTAATCAAAATTTTAGAACTAGAAAATAGATTTTTAGGGTTTAACATTAAAGGAATTTGTAATGTTAATGAAAATAGGTAATCAAATTTAATCATTTAATCAAATTAGGTAATCATCTTAGCTAACCAAATTTTCTAGGGATAGAGAAGCCGGTAGATCCCTGGATGGGAAGGGTGTCCTGGGCAAGTGCCTGCGAGGACCAGCCCTCCTCTCCTTCGGAAATACCTACCAATCGACGCCAATGTGCTTCCATACTTCCATGAAGAATGGAACTGCCGGTGGGTGACATCTCCAAAAGGGTTTACCCTAAGGAACTAAAGGTTTACCCAATGTCGTATCGCGACTGGAAGCAACATGATTTCTCCCGGACTACTGGGTCTCATAGCTTCTAACTATGAGACTTAAAATGAGAACATTTTGCGGTATAGGAGTTTTCGTGCAAAGTTAAGAACATCGATCCTCTTTACCCCAGTTGTGGGTACCGTAAATCGCCGTGCATACCCTTGCTTGTGTCATTCATGAGACACTGTAGGCAAGCTGCTGTGAGAGCTCTACGTTCTGGCGTCTGCCTCAGGTATTGACCAAAGAGAACTATCCGTATACAAGGCCTTTGTATACGGGTGGGAGGAAGTTAATTTGTCTAGCCCAATTGGGTAGAAGATAAGGTGCTATACATGGGAGGCCGCCGGACAATGCAACGGTATAAGACGACCATGGCTGAACAAAACCGAACGAATAAACCAACAATGAAATACGAGCCAGCTGTGTGCACAGCTATTTATAAAAATGCAAATTGTTTCTCTTGTAGAAGTGGGTTGTAACGCCCTTCCCCAATGGGGAACATCCCACTGCTGCGAACATTCGTATTGCCTACCTCAAAGGTAGGGCAGGGTTTCAAATAAATAAATAACTACGGTTCAAGGCACATCGCTACGTTTTACAGAAAACGCTTTTTACAGAAAAAAGGAGGTAGTCATGACGGCTCAATTGCTTCTCCCTTACTCAAGAGATCCCTGATGACAGAGTGAGGGGCTTTATGAACCGACGATGAAACACCTGGCTGTCTATAGGGTACGATAGCGGTATCTGAATCTGAAGTGCCCATTAAATGGTTAATTATATAAAATGTTTGTTAACTCAACTAAGGACTAATCGGTAGATTTAAACAGAATTATAAGCATTTAAGCAGAAATAATCGTTTAATAAACTAAGTGAATTTTCTGTAGACTAATAATTATTTTTTTAAGATATTGAAAAATAAATAAAAGACGTGTTTTCCCATATTTTTTTTTATCAATAACTACTTATCTGAATATGTTCGATATATTAAAAATTAATTATATTCGATTAACTTTATATATGGAAAAACTAAGCTTAATTAAAACATTTTTGTTTAATATAGAATTTAATAAAGTCAGTAAATAATAAATATTTTCTACCTTCCACATCATAAATTGCGTGTTCTCTAGAATTCTCTTCGAGTGTTTAATAACAGACTTTATTAAAAGATTTTCTTTTCCACATGAGAGGCTCAGAAATTTCACTCTTGTCCAATCCCCCGTTTTATTTTATTTATTTATTTTCTTTTGATTTAAAAAAAGTTTTGGTAAAAATAATTTTACTTTTATATCTTAAAGCTTATAATTTCTTGATATTTTTTATGCATATATTGTTAAACTATTAAATTCAACATATCGTTAGAAATAAACCAGATAAAATATGAAAGGTTTTATTACCGCGACAGAATATTTATAATATTATACATTTATTACTCATGTAGAGAATTATATCTAATAATATATTACTCTCTCTAAAAAGTGGCTGAGCTAAAGATCTTTTTTTAATGATTTTAACATTCTAAAACTTTCAGCTGAAATTAAAAATAATTTTGTTATAGACGTATTATCGTTTTATCCTAAATTTAAAATATAGCGATTAAGAACCATGTACACTACGGATTTTTATTTTTTTATAGCTAAAATATTCTTAATTGCATGAAGTAGTAATGCTATTAATCAGTTGAAAACTAAAAATTCACTTTGATACACAACTGTACCATTTCATTGTGCTATGTTTTATCTAGATTGAGTTGACATATATTTTTGCTGATAATATATTAATGTGTATAGAGGGATGCCACTGTTCTAACATAAATATCTTATCTGTAATAATTGATGTTGATGATCCTTCAGCATCGGGCTCCCCTGCATATCTTAAGTCATGGAGTATGAAGAAGCCAGAATAGTTGTCCTCGAAGTTCGGCCCTCAAGCGAGAAGTGTCCTTTTGTTGCTTCCTCGGCTTCGGCCCCCCTTTTCTTCCTTGTTCTTCCTAAGAGGGGGGTCAAAAACGCTGTTGGTTGGTTAGATCTCCACCACTGGGCGGTACATTTTTCGTGATTGGCCAACTATTTTTATATAGGGAGAAAATTCCGTGATTTCAGCGTATAGTTTCACCCCTTGTGGACGATCTCTTTAGTATCCTCTAATCGAATGACGTCCTTCCCAGGCCTCCGTCATTTTTTCGGTATGCCAGCCGGCACTAGCAGGTATCCCAGGGTGACTGGTTTCCTGAAATTGATTACGTCTTCCAGGACGGACTATATATTGCCTTTGTCACACTTCCTACTTCTCGGTAGGTTTTTAAATTAATTTATTTCTTATTTCTGAAGGTAATGGCTAGGTAAGTGTTGTGGTGAAAGCTGCTGCCTGTCAGTTATCTCCCTACCTGCCTTGTCCTTTATCTTTACCTTGTGCCTGTTAATTATAATTTGTACCTAAGAATACTATTGTCCAAAAATAGCACATATATCAATACATATCAATTGATTATTTTCCTAAATGAAGTAATAATATTTTATAATTAAATCCTTATAATTTGATCTGTATCATCTTTTCAGAAAAATACTTTTTGATAATATTCCTTATAAGATTATGTTTCAGATCGTTTATTGACAATTGAAAAAAAATTATAAATATCATCTAAATTCTCTTGCCAGTATAATTGAATGAATGAATGAAAACAAATTTTATTCTGGGACTTTCAGTCCCATTAGAATTACATAAATATTTAGTACTTGTACAATTTGTCTATCTTACAGTGAATTATTAAGGAAAAGTTAAATTGTAAAATAATAAAATGAAATACAGGAATGTGTAATAATTGCAGACATTTAAATCATAATTAGATATCTGTGTACACCTATTTACACTAACAAACAATAAAATAATAAACATGAAACAATAAACAGTTAAAATGAACATATTTTATACTTTTTGGTGTTGATCGTTCAGAAAAGATAGACACCTTGGGAGTATTACCGTCGGCTTTAATTTTAAGTCGCCATAAGACCTGGAAGCACATGGCGATTCCCAAGATGAATCTAATGAAGCAATTCATCTCATGCCTACCATACATTCCACCATACACAAGGCTGCCATAGTCAAAGTGAGGAAAAATGAGGGAGGATACAAGGAGCTGACGGGTTTTAACAGATATAGAATCTCGAAACCTGTTTAAGGATAGCAATAGACTTTCGGGTGGTTTGGGAAATGAGGTAATTCCAGGGAAAGGTGTTGATCAAAAATTGCTCTCTAGGTTTCTGATAGTGTGATGGAAGTGGATAGGCAGGCGGCTGAAGAAGAGTGAGGCATAATAAGGATGGGAATTGAGAAAATGCTTGGAACCAATGAGGATGGTCTGGGTTTATTTCACATTCATCCTCAAATCATTGCGTACTGCCCATGTGTTGATACAATCTATATCTTCTTGTACCTTTCGGATAGCCTCAAGCATCTCAGAAGGATGGAAGAATTGGTAAATTTGGAGGTCATCAGTGAAATTGTGAATGCTGAATGAAATCGGACAGATCGTTAATAAAAATAGTGAAAAGAATTGGTGAAAGTAAAGACCATGTGGAACATCACGTGTTAATAGGATACGGGAAGAAGAGGTTTATTGGGAATGATAACTGTTTGGGAGGGAAGAGACAGGAAGGAAAAGAATCACTTTAAGACGCTATTTGTTAAAGAAAGGTTTTGGAGTTTGGAAAGCAGGATATTATGATTAACTTAGTCGAAGGCTCATGAAAAGTCGGAGAGAACAAGAATAGTAATTTTCTGTTGCTCTATAGAGTGTTGGAGATCTTTGGTGATTTTCAACAAAGCAGATTGCGTGGAATACTGGGATCAGAAGTCAAACTGGAGAGGGTTGAGGAGAGCTTTTTGCTCGAGGAAGTTATTAAGCAGGGAGCAGACTATTTTTTCAAGTGGTTTTGATAAATTGGAAAGAATGGAGAAAAGTCTAAAGTTGGAAACTATGGAGGGAACAGGAATTTTATTCAACGGATGGCTATGACCTTTTTCCAAGCTCCTGGGAAAATGGAATGAATGAAGGGACAAATCATAAATATATAAAATAAAGGGAAATGTGGTAGTTTGATGATTTTCACAAGAATTTGATCAGAGGCAAAGTCATTAGTTCTGGATTTAAGAATTGAGGAGAGAAAATTTTCTGGAAAAATATTTGTGAAGAAGATATTTTCAAGATCAAAGGATATTTGTTGAGTGCAGCATGGAGGAGAAAGCGATTTAGGAAGAGAATCGGCAAAATAGAAATTTAGTTCGTCAGGAGCAACTGGGTAATTAGTGCAGGCTTTGGAAATTACTATGGATAGATTTTTAAGGATTTTCCATTTAGATTTAGGATTGGGGGCTTGTGACATGGTAATGTGGAAATGTTGTGCGTAAGCATAGCGTAAGGAAAATTGGGCGAGGTATCGTAGGGGGCTTGAAAGAACAGTAATCATCGGCAGCACGTGTTCGTCGGAAGCGTCTCCTGGCAGCATCTCTTCTTCTCATCAACTCTCTAATTTCTGTATTAATCCAGAGAGCAGCAGGACGTCTTAAAGTGGAGGTCTTTAGGGGTGCGTAGTGGTTTAGGAAAATAGGGAGATTTGAGGAAAGGCGTTCCACCATTTCATCAATGGAGGAAGAGGAATAGATAGGTTCTAGGAATTGGGAAAATGAATCGAGAAAAAGTTTTAGTTTTTCATCAGTAGATTATTTTAGGAATGAGCTTAGGAGTTGGAATATTATAGTAGATCTTGATAAGATTATGACATGAAAGGAAGAATACTGGTTTCTGTGAGGAAGGCAATAAGTTTTTGGAGGAATCTATTATAAAAATGTCTAGCCATGTACTTGTAAACTGAGTGTGGTGGGTGGGTTACTAAGGTACTATGAAGAGGTCTAGAGAGTGGATGAAGTCTATAAGGTATGTTTTGTCAGGAGAGTCGGAGGACAGATTAGTATTGAAGTCACGTATTATTATCACTTTGTCGTAAAGGGGCATAGGTGAAGAGGGAGAATTCGAACGTAGGATCAGATCGGACATGAGAAGGGATGATGAGTTCAAGGAAATTTTCTCGGAACGATATTCTGAATGAGGAGTGTCGGAGGAAAGAATTTTTACCCTCAAATTGAAATAAACGTAGATATCAACACCTCCACCAGTTCGGTCTGCCATATCATGTCGAATGAGTGTATAATTGGGGATGGATGTGGTAGAAATTATGTAGGGAATAGTCATCAAAATGGGCTTGGTAGGATAACAATAAAAAAGAAAAATATAGAAAGGAAAGCATTACTTAAAACTTGACAAATAAAATTTTGCTGCAAAGAAAAGAGGAGATCTTGTGAACTCTGATAAGCAATTAATGAAAAAAGGTAAACGTTAAAATTGAAATTTTAGTGCAATAAGAAATAATAGGAGTATACATCGGGCGTGCCCTCGAGCAAACCAAACATATTTAACTTTGCCGGGGGCCTTCTTCCTCGCCAGCCAGTAGAGATGACGGTTGACAGTGCTCACCTCCTCACCAACGTGGATACTTTCATCGCTATCCCAGCTGAGCTGCCTAGTTGTGAGATCTGTTTTTATCTTCCGCAGACGGATCACTTCGCCACGGACGATCTGACGTACGAAACGAACGACGATCGCGGCCGGGCTGTGTTCCTCTCCTCTGGGCCATTACCTTTCCACGAAGTCCACGTTCTCAGCACTGAGCTTGATGCTTAGGGAAGCTCCAACTAAACAGACAATACCCTCAGGGGTGCCACCGGTTTTTGCTGGTATTTTCCTAATTTCTAAAGAATGACAGAGCTGGGCTTGCTATATATGATTTAATATTACCTTCAGTGTTTTTATTTTAGTTTTTGGTTATAATTTTAAATAAGACATTTTTCAATAAGATCGTCTTGTCTTTTAGCTTGTTCTTCTATCGAGTTTAATCTCTCTAAGTATTTAAAAATGAAGTCAGATTGTTTGTTCATAGACTTATTAATGTCATTAATGTGCCTTCCCGATTTCGGTGAGTATAGCCATAATGTTTTCTTTCAAAATTTTGCTTAGAATAGCACTATAGTGCCAATTAGCAGGCTTCGAGGCTCCGAACTTTCACAAATGCTGTAGCTACATTGTTTTTTTATTTTTCATTTGAGAAATTTCAATCTCAGGCAGATTACAGCATTTTCCATGAAATATTAGTTTACACATACAGCAGGCGAGCGCTAAAAGCGTGAGGTACTTAAGTTAATTAAATCTTCTTCCTGTTTATAGTTCAAAAGATATTTACGTTTATAAGCGTTGTGAACGCAGTTTCTCAAATTATAATTAATTTAAATTTTATTACATTCAAAAATTGTTTAAAAAAAATTGTTTTTCACTTTTAAAACCGTTCATAAAATCTGCAATTGCTGATAGAACTACAATTTTATGCAGGCTATAATGGATATTTAAAACTAGGTAAACTGCAGATAAAATACTGCATCTGGTATTTAAGTCGAATATAGCAGTAAAATTATACTAAAATAATGAAATACAATATTGAATATTGAAATATAATCATAATTCAAGATGAACTTTAATCAAATAACACAATAAAAATTAAAAAAATGGTACTATTTTGTTAGAATAGTACGGAAATATTACAAACTAATTTACAGTAGTGCAAATTCACAAACATAATAAACTGAACTAAATTTTAACAACAAAGAAAAACCTGGATATGCATAATTATTTAAGAATATTATTATTTTTTTTTTTTTTTTTCCCGACGGCGATATGGTCCATGAAGGACCTTGGCCTCCTCAACGTTCTTCAATTCTCCTCCACTGAGATCGATCCTTTGCAGCTCTTCTCCACTCCGTCACTCCCAGAAGCCTTAGGTCAGCCTCGACATCCTCCAACCACCGCAGCCTGGGTCTACCTCTTTCTCTTTTACCATTTGGGCGTCCCTCCATTATCTTTCTAGGGAGTCTTTCCTGATCCATCCACTGGACATGTCCTAACCATCTGATCCTCACCTTTTTGATACACGAGACCAAATCTTGGTCTTCATATAGGTTTCTGAGTTCTGCGTTTGTTTTAATCCTGTATGTATTCTCGACTTTGGTTGGGCCATATATATTTCTTAGGATTTTTCTTTCCCACGTAAAAATATAAAAATAATGAAACAATCCCGAGTTGAAGAAACGCCAAAAACAATTACTCATAACTAAACAGAATTTCGTGAGGTCGTAAAAATGTTAAAGTAATGAAATGATTCACAGAGTTGAAACTTTGCATGATAATTGAAACAAATAATTTCTATTGTAAAAAATATTAATTTTGAATTAAAATAGCATGATTAGGCAGCATCTTTTTGGGAAGTGAGGAGATGTTCAAAAGGTGGAATTTGAATGAAGAAAGAGAAGAAGAATGACGGATATTAGAAGGGTGGGAATTGAGGACAATGGAGTTGGCAAGAAAGGAACTCTTGAACGTCTTGGTTCTGTGGGAATGGGTATAGAGGTTAGAAAGGCGTGATCTTGTTTCCTGTGAGTGGACAGAGGATATGAATTGCAGGAGGCTATAGATGTAGGATGCTGGGATTTGATGGTTCGGTATAGCAAAGATTCAAGAAAGTATTGTCTGAGAGTGGACGAGAAGAATCACTTATCTCGCGTGAGACCGCCTCTAGGTTCCGTAGACAAATCTTAATAAGCAGGACTATATATATGTAATTACAGCCATTAGACTAGTGAGTGTTGTGTGTAAAGGTTACTTTCACGTTCGGAAAAACCGGAAAAGACCTGTAGGCCTTCAAAAAGAACTACGAGTTACCTATTAGAATATTATATCTCTTAGCAGGCTAGGATCCCTACACAACCTTACAAATACAACACGTGCCTGTGTTGTTCTTGGATACCTCCAAGAAATCTGCTGTCTAGATGCCTACAAAATAGTTAATGTGAAGTGTACTGTAACTGGTCTGCAATTGTATAATCTTATCTATTCGAATCAACGTTACTGATCAAATACTCGTATTTGAGAGGCTTAAGGATTTGTTTTGGAATATTGCAATAATAATCTAACAGGAATTTTATATGATTTTTTTTTTATTTATTGCTGTTATTTATTCAATACAATTATGCCAAAAAACAAAATCAAGATAAAGTAAGTTTACATTAATTTCATGTTTATATGAAGCTATAACTGCATAGAGTAAATCATTGTTCATGGTCATCTCACCAATTCTGGGCAGGCTTCAATAATTTTTACTACGACAAGCAACTGCTTCATTTATTTTGTGGTGATCACTCGCGAGATATTTTATGCAATTGTTCATTCCCGTTGCTTGTGTGATTTTATACAAAAAGCTTTTTAACCGACAAGTAACCGGAATAAAGCACGTTATTTACGTGTCGACTTGCAAGCCTCTGTGAAGCCGTGATTATGAGCTCCATTAAAGCACTTAGGGGCTGGTATGGTTTATATCAGCAGATCGTAAACTAACGAAATGGATTGGCCCTGTTATCACTGCACAAATTCTATAATAAAACATTGTTGGGCTCAATTTTTTTCTTTATGCAATTTTTTTTTTTGGTTCATTTAATATTGATTGTTTATATCTATAGTAACAAAATTCCTAACACAAAAACAGTACACTTTGCTGGATTTACCTTCGCCAGACTTACCTCCAAATCTTCAAATTTACTACTCCGAGTTACTAGACCGAAACTAAATACAGCAGATTCATAGATATATAGTCAAAAAGACCCATTTACCAAAAAATGACTCATAACAAAAGCAGAGAACATAGTAAATAACACGAGCAGTACATAAGAAGTCTTTACTAACGATTTCATAATAAATGAACATACCAATAGACTAAACCATGAAATTGCAACGATTGACCTTTCTTGCAATATTAGGTGACTAAACAGGTTCTATATTTCGCTGATTATCAAGAAACTCTTGAAAACTGCGAATTAATATTTGAAAAAAATGCGAATACGATTTTTTTTTTCAGTAGATAATTTTTTTCATTATACATATTTATATGATACAAGATACATTTATATGCGATCCATTACATTTTGTTTTCCCCTAAATCATACTTGTTTCTTTATTTACCAATAACAATTCTTGTGCACAAGACCCCAAGACTGTCCAAATGTTTACTAATGTACTGTCAATGTCAAAGTATATCAAGTAAATATTGTTATATGACAAAATCGTATGCTTCTACAACCACATGTTAACTATAAAATTGTCTATTTTTTTCCTTTATCATTCGCTAATTAAAACCACATGCTAACTCCATTATTGTCTGTTTTTTTTTCCTTAATAACAACTATATTTAATGTTCCAATAATATTATGTCCCGAATAAGTCAATTCAGCAAATCTACGTCAGTTAACACGTTTTTGAAATTAGAAACCGTTTCTCATAAAAATTGTCCATAAACTTTTAAAATAGAATATCCTTAATATCAGGGCAGTTCAAGTGTTATATTTCGAAAAGTAAGTGATATTTAGAATCCATATTCAGAATAAGGAAAGTTGGATTCGCACTTCTAATTCAAGTTTATGAGATGGCAGGAGTGGGGAAAAAAAATGAACAAATTATAAAAATGGCTAAAATTATAACAAAACTAACGATATCGTATATTTTAAAGAATTACATATTATTGCCAAATAGTTAGACGAGGTGGGCCGTAATTTTCTTTTTACAATACTGCATTGCATTATGTATTTATGCTGATTATTAGGTCAAAATTTTTCTTGTAACATTGTACAATATCATGAAATTAATTAAACCAATGCATTAAGTTAGCTTTTGTTAAAATCTCAATCGTCGCACTACAGAGGACTATCCCTGTTAAGTGATATAGCTAAAACTTCCAACTAAATAATCTTTCAGATAGTTAAAAATGCTTATTGAAATGGCTTATGTGATTTTCACGGCGTTTCTTCAATAAGTATTAACTAAAAAAAAAAAATCAACCTGGCTTTTACACTGAGAAATAAACGAAATATTCGGGACCACAGCAAAAAGCGTTACCCAAATTGAATGGAGATGTAAACCAATTCGAGACTTGGAGTGGATTAATTTTTTTTTTTTAGTTTTGATTTTACATGACATTTTAAAAAAAAAATAATATAATTCTCATATCCTCTATATTCATAAAGAGTATTAACAAATTCTTATAAAGTATTTATTTCGAATGAAAGTAGAAAATCATCAGGAGGCTAATTATTCTAGTTGAATACTAATTTAGCCTGTGAAAAAGAATATAGCCTGTGGGGTCTACAAATAATTTTTGATAAGACCGAATATCCTGCAGTAAACTGCAAAGAGGCCACGGACCTTCAAGTTAACGGGAAGATATGCTAGCGGCTGATTCCTTCAAATACATGGGGTCAACAATCGATGGGAATGGCACGTCGGAACTCGACATTAGGAGGGGATTTGGCCTGGCAAGAAGGGTGACTAGAATGTTGCATCCAGTTCTTTAGAACACGGTCATCTCAACTGACAACAAAAGGCGGATTTTTAGAAGTATTGTTAAGCCTTCCCTCAGCTACGCCGCAGAGATCTGGACACTTAACCCGGGACTCTACTCCAAATTACAAGCGGTAGAGATGGATTTCTGGAGGAGATGCCTGAGGATTACCCGGCTGGATAGAGTCAGGAATGAGGAGATTAGAGGTAGACTAGGAGTGACCGAGGGAGTTCCGGAGAAGATTGGAAGGAACAGGCTGCGATGGTATGGGCACTGCCAGCGGATGCCAGAACGTAGGTGGGCGAAGAGACTTCTGCTATGGAAAGAGCCAGGGAGAAGGAGGAGAGGAATACTCCGAACCCGATGGAAATACTGAGTGGAGGAGGAGATGGTCGGCAGGGGACTTGAGGAGGAGGAATGGTGAGATAGAGAGAAGTGGAGAGACGCTCTGACTTAACCAGGCAGCCTATTGAGGGACAAGACCTGCAAAAGTAAAAGTAAGTAATAATAATTTAAATCGTTGAGTATATTATTCAATATCCATAAAAATGATTTATTATCAATAAAATTTCTGATATATGAAATTCGAACTTTATCATTTTTAATATTTTTCAATGTTTTTGAGAATTTTATACAAAAAACAACCCATTTTTTAGAAATAATTATACATTAGGGATCAGCTGTTTGGGACCTACATGAAGAAGTCACGCTTCAGGTCAGTCTCCAAGTTTTACCTATTTATAAGTGTTATTTATTCTTTCATAGACTTTATTGTGTGCAAATTGGACAATTTGAGGGCGCGTGTTCCAGTCCTTAATAGAAAACTGAGGCATTTATAAGAACTTAGGCGATTATTCGCCGTATATAGGCGCCCAGAGCTTTTGGCTCTGCAGCGATATCGGCAGACCTTACAATGTCCTCACTTTCTTCAAATATGATGCAACCGACAAGTCAGAAGCAAATAGAATTGAAAAATAACCTACAAAGAAATGTATCAAAAGTCCCACATAACCTTAACCCACCAGTAACAACTACCAGTTATGCCCAAGCCACCGCTACGGAGCGATTTTCAAAACGAGAAAATGCCATCATTTTACACACATTTCCAGGCATCAAACAAAAAGAATATGTCCTCAAAATTGCCGCCTTGATTGATCCAAAATTCATCCGCTATACCTCCCGAATATCCAACTCTCGATTTTGCATTCACTTCAGTAATAAAGAAGCAGTAGACAGCCTTTTAAAAAATCACAAATCAATATTTATTGACAGTAAAGAAATTTTTATAAAACGACTGGTTAATCCGGCCAAACGAATAATAATTTCAAACGCTTGCCCTTCTATTCCTCACGAGTCCATAGAGAAAGAACTCAAAAGCATAGGTTTGAGATTAGTTTCGCCTATGCATTTTCTCAGAGCCGGATACCAAGATCCAAGATTGGCCCATGTTCTCAGTTTCCGACGGCAAGTTTACATCCCACCTGAAGACCTCAGTAAACTGCCATCATCCTTACTAATAAAGCACGACAATGTCTCTTATAGAATTTTTTTCAGTGAAGACATTGTCACTTGTTTCATTTGTAAGCAGCCGGGTCATATATCAACTGATTGCCCTGAGTGTGAACATGACAACATTGAAGAATCTCATAATACTGAACAAGATAGTATATTAATAAATTTACATTCCAATATAATTGAAAAAACAAGTGCTGATCGCTCCCTATTAGATACACCTAATCATATGTTTTCTAACCACAGTATTACCGTACAGCCAGCTCAGGTCAGTAGCCATGACGACACTCCCACCTCAATAGAGACCAATATAGACATTACCAGTGACGAGTTCAAGAAACAGCTGCCTGGTAACCATGGCGACAACAACCACAACAATGTCGATATCAAATCTATTATAGAACCAGCTGTAGATATTAGCAATAATTCAATATTATCCCCTACTGTAATTTCTGGAATCAAACGATGTCACTCTAGCCCTCCTCCTTCTACCGTATCTACTGTGGAACTGAATCTAACGTTAGATTCTCAAGAAGACATTGAAAAAATTATTAATTTCGAAGAATTTCCACCGATAGCAGGTACTCAGTCTGGTAACAAAAAATCAAAAAAATTAAAAAAGACGGGTATAAATTCAGGATCCACTCTTGAAGATGTTAGGCAGGCAATTGAAGAAAACAAGCAGAAATACCCAATATCATTCGACAATATGGTTAAGTTGATTGCAATGTCGTCAAACACGAAAAATTTCAATAAATTAGTTCAAGAATTCACACACAATACAGAGGGTCTTAAGAATATGCTGGCAGACACTAGAAGCCTTATAACAGACCGGCGTTCAAAATTAAAGATATCAAAGCTCCTGAAAAAAAGATGGGACTCAATAGAAAATGAAATAAACACGGAGGATAGCACTGAAGATTAATTAGAAACAAGTTCCCGACTATATCTTTTTCTATATTTGCAAATTATGGTAAAAAATAGAAAAACATTAATTGCACAGTGGAACTGTAACGGGTTTTACAAACATTATGAATATTTCAAATTGCTGCAAACTGAAGAAAATCCAATTTGCTGGTGTTTACAAGAGACACATTTTTTGAAATCTCAGATTGTAAATTTAAAAAATTATAACATCTATCGCAAAGATAGACCTGAATGCAAGTCCGCCTGGGGAGGAGTAGCCACAATGGTTAAAAAAGATGTCCATTCAGAACCAATAAATATTAAATCCTCTTTAGAAGTTGTAGCCATAAAAATATACACACCTGGACCTATTACAGTTTGCAACATTTACATTCCACCAAATCGAGATTTCACTGCCAATGATCTCCAAGAAATAGTTGACCAACTTACAAGACCTCTCATTCTAGTTGGAGATCTGAATGGGCACAACAAATTGTGGGGTTCCCCACTGTCCGACTACAAAAATAGGGGAAACGAAATCGAAAGATTTATTGATAATAACAATTCTCTAATTCTAATTAACGATGGTTCCCCAACTCATTTTTGTACAAACGGCACACTTTCCGCTATTGATTTGTCGTTTGTAGATGTTAAAATTTTTCACAAAGTTCATTGGAGTGTTAAGGACATTCTGTACGGAAGTGATCACTTCCCAATCACTATAAAGTTTGATGGTAATGCTAATTTTGATAAAATTCCGAAGTGGTCATTCAAAAAAGCCGACTGGAAAAAGTTTTCATCCTTGATAGAAAACGAAATAGAAAAAATGGAAGATACATTAATAGATGTGGGGGAAAGCATTTCTTTCTTCAACCGAAGCATCCTTAATTCTGCAGAGAAAAGTATTCCATGCAAGAAAATATTCAGCGACAGAAGCCTAGTCCCTTGGTGGAATGAAGATTGCCGCATTGCAATAATGAACAAAAAAAGAGCCTTCAATAAATTCAAAAAAACAAAATTAACAGAACATTTAAATGAATTCAAAAAAATGAGATCAATAGCAAACAAGGTGTTGAGGGCAAGTAAAAAAAAATCATGGACTAACTATGTTAGCTCTATTAATAATAGTAGTACAATTAAAGAAGTGTGGAAAAAAGTGAATGCGATTCAAGGATCCAAAAAATGTGAGACTGTTTCTACGATTCAATATGACAATCAAATCATAACTGAGCCATTAAAAATTGCTAATGCTTTAGGAACCTATTTCTCTTCCATGTCGAAAACAGACAACTATAATTCAGGTTTTTTGCAGTATAAAAGTCAGCAAGAGAAAAACTCGATCGAATTCCATACACAAGATTCTGAAATTTACAATCACCCATTTAGTCTAGCTGAACTTCAGAATACCCTGAACACGTGTAAAGATAAATCCACTGCTGGATCCGATCAGATCCCATATATTTTTTTGAAAAAAATGCCTTCAATTGCTCAATCATTTCTTCTTTCCATATATAATAGAATTTGGACAACAGGATTTTTTCCTGAAACATGGAGGACGGCGATAGTCATACCAATTAAGAAAAATCCTAAAGACGTGAAAGTCAATAACTATCGGCCTATATCTCTACTTTCGTGTGTGTCAAAACTTCTTGAAAAAATGGTAAACAATAGACTGACATATTATTTGGACGCACAAAACTTTTTCTCCACTTCTCAATGTGGCTTTAGGAAAAACCGCTCTGCCCTCGACCAAATAATGAAGCTTGAAAATGAAATTCAGACCGCCTTCTCAAATAAAGAGCACCTAGTAGCTGTCTTTATAGATATCCAAAAAGCATACGATACGATGTGGCGATATAATGTGGTCAGCACGCTATCAAAAGTCGGGCTCAGGGGGCAATTGCTGACGTTTATCAAAAACTTTCTTGAAGAGAGGACATTCCAAGTGAAAGTTGGCCCTAATCTTTCTAAAATGCTACTACAGGAAAACGGTACACCCCAAGGATCTCCTCTGAGTGTAACGCTGTTTTTAGTAGCCATAAATAGTATTGTAAAGACAACACCCGCGGATGTGAAATGTTCCCTATTTGCTGATGACTTCGCAATTTACATAAATAGTAAGTCTCTAGAATATATTGAATGGAGGTTGCAAAAAACATTGGAAAACCTTGAAGCATGGTCCAGAACTACAGGCTTCAGCTTCTCGAATTCAAAAACAGTAGCCGTACATTTTTGCAGAAAAACAAAATGCCTAACTCATCCCTCATTATCTCTATTAAATCAACCGATTATTTATGCAGATGTCATCAAATTCCTAGGGGTCTACTTCGATAAAAAACTAACTTGGGCCCAACAAATCCGCCAAGTGAAGTTAAAATGCCAAAAAGGCCTAAATTTATTAAAGGTTTTGGCCAGCACTCAGTGGGGATCAGATCGGCGAACACTCTTAATGCTGTATCGTACTCTGATCAGGCCTATTATCGATTATGGGGCTATCGCCTACAGCTCAGCAAGTGCGACAACATTACAACTTTTGGACCCAGTACATAACCAAGGACTTCGTCTCTGCATCGGTGCATTCAGGACAACACCCGTCGAAAGTTTGTATGCAGAGAGCGGCGAGCCCTCTTTAGAAACAAGAAGGAAATATTTGGCATTGGCATATTTTGGCACACTGATGTCACGGAAAAACCTTATCGCGCACCAAGCTACGGTACACCCAACTGTAAATGAAGAACATGACCCATCATGTAAATGCTTCCACGGTAGATCAAAAAAAATGATAAATAACCTACAAATTACGTTGCCAGAATTCTTTAAAATTCCAAAGAAATCAGTGCCTAATTGGATACAAATAGAAAACCAACCGGATTATACTTTATCGGCATTTTCGAAGCCCACAACACCTCATCATGTGTATCAACAACTTTACAAAGAACGGGAAGAGCTGTATTCCAACTACTGTTTTTGGTTCACCGATGCATCTAAATCTAACTCTGATGTTGGATGTGCAATCGTTATGGACTCCATTTGCCAAAAATTCATGCTACCAGAAACAAATAGTGTATATACAGGAGAACTTTATTCAATTTGGAAATCCCTAACCCTCATAGTAAAACACAAGCACAAATACCATTTGATAGTTTCAGATTCTTTAAGCTCTCTCAAGTCTTTAGAAAACAGGAACTCTAAAGATGTTTTGGTTATGAAAATTCAACTTCTTGAGAGGGAATGCTCGCATTCAGGAAAAGTAATAAAATTCCTGTGGGTTCCATCTCATTTGGGCATTGGGAGAAATGAGGAGGCTGATATTGCTGCTAATGCTGCAAGGACGGATCCTGTTACTGAGGTAACACAGGTCAACAAGACAACTGCCTTGGACTGGCGCAAGTATATAAAAAAAAGAATATACGCTTCGTGGACCTCCGAGTGGAACAGGACAAGCGACAAATTGGGACAAATTAAAGATACTCCAGAGGTTTGGAAAACTGCCGAAAGGAGAAACCGCCGCGAAGAAGTAGTCTTGGCCAGGTTACGTAGCGGGCATACAGCCTTGACGCACACCTTTCTTCTAAAAGGACTTTACCCACCGACCTGTAATACTTGCAAGGTACCTCTGACCGTGGAGCACATCCTGCTGGACTGCAAGGCCCTTAAGGATGCAAGGCGACATTGCAACATCAACAACAGACTGGACATCGCTCTTGGTGACAGTGAAACTTGTGTTCAAAGTGTATTCAAGTTCTTAAAAAAGTGTCAAATCTATAACCTTATATAGTTCATTCAAATTGTGAAAAAGTGATTCCAAAAGAACTCAAGAAATCATATATCATTATGGAAAAATTTAGTTGTTAAACATATCTATGTAGTAATGCTAATGACCCTCCATGGGTAGATGCATGTATCACATTAAATAAATAAAAATTATACATTATTCCATTATCTGAAAGTTGTTTTTGTTATTTTTAACACTATGGAATTCTGATCTCATTCCTATTCATAAAGAGTATTAACAAATTCTTATAAAGTATTTATTTCGAATGAAAGTAGAAAATCATCAGGAGGCTAATTATTCTAGTTGAATACTAATTTAGCCTGTGAAAAAGAATATAGCCTGTGGGGTCTACAAATAATTTTTGATAAGACCGAATATCCTGCAGTAAACTGCAAAGAGGCCACGGACCTTCAAGTTAACGGGAAGATATGCTAGCGGCTGATTCCTTCAAATACATGGGGTCAACAATCGATGGGAATGGCACGTCGGAACTCGACATTAGGAGGGGATTTGGCCTGGCAAGAAGGGTGACTAGAATGTTGCATCCAGTTCTTTAGAACACGGTCATCTCAACTGACAACAAAAGGCGGATTTTTAGAAGTATTGTTAAGCCTTCCCTCAGCTACGCCACAGAGATCTGGACACTTAACCCGGGACTCTACTCCAAATTACAAGCGGTAGAGATGGATTTCTGGAGGAGATGCCTGAGGATTACCCGGCTGGATAGAGTCAGGAATGAGGAGATTAGAGGTAGACTAGGAGTGACCGAGGGAGTTCCGGAGAAGATTGGAAGGAACAGGCTGCGATGGTATGGGCACTGCCAGCGGATGCCAGAACGTAGGTGGGCGAAGAGACTTCTGCTATGGAAAGAGCCAGGGAGAAGGAGGAGAGGAATACTCCGAACCCGATGGAAATACTGAGTGGAGGAGGAGATGGTCGGCAGGGGACTTGAGGAGGAGGAATGGTGAGATAGAGAGAAGTGGAGAGACGCTCTGACTTAACCAGGCAGCCTATTGAGGGACAAGACCTGCAAAAGTAAAAGTAAGTAATAATAATTTAAATCGTTGAGTATATTATTCAATATCCATAAAAATGATTTATTATCAATAAAATTTCTGATATATGAAATTCGAACTTTATCATTTTTAATATTTTTCAATGTTTTTGAGAATTTTATACAAAAAACAACCCATTTTTTAGAAATAATTATACATTATTCCATTATCTGAAAGTTGTTTTTGTTATTTTTAACACTATGGAATTCTGATCTCATTCCTTTTCGAAAAAGTACTTTGTTGGAGTGATTTGTTTCTTTCAGCTTCCTTCCTTTTCTAGTGACTGAAAGTGAGTTTATGGTTAAAAAAGTAAAATACGCTGCATAATCAAGTTTTCTCACTGGTAAATACAACGCTTGAAAAAGTGTTAGTTTAACATTTGCCTGAAGCGCGAAAAAAAGGTTGTTTAATAATTTGCATTTGTAATTTTACTTTAAATCCTACAACTCTAGTGTTAATATATGTGAAACTGAATTTGTAACACATGTCTCTGTACCTCAGGTGACCTGTCGAAGGTACCATTTTAAAGGAATTCAAAAAGAAGTCCCAAATCGCATTGCATTCCTTGTTTTGGATAGTGTCAACTATTTGTATTTGATGTGTTACATATTTGATTACTCTATTAGCTTATTTACGATATTTATGCTCGGGCAGTATGGCTAGAATAATGCAAATAAGCGAATACGATAAGAAAATTTAAAATTAGCTAAATTGGACCTTGGGCTTGTTTACCTCTTTTTACGTACATAAATATATATATTTAACTTTCACATATAGCTGTGAATAAATCATTCTTTCCTGTTCTCTTTCGTGAACAATAAAACAAAAGAGCCTCAGAAAGAGATTTCATTCAGTCTGAGATACATTGGGTATTAGGAAGAAGTGACGAAGATTGCACCCTATCCGTCAGGATTTGAGCTTCTGTCGCAGAATTTCCTTAGGAAAGCAGTGTTAAGCTTTCCAGCTGCAAAGGCTTCAGATGAAAAATAATGGCCTTAACCAGCTGTTTTAACAAGTTCAAATGAATTAATTAGTTATACTTATGGCGTCGGAAACGCTGTTGGGACACAAATTACCTACCACATTAATAATAAAGAACTCTGTATGAATAATAATGCTGTAATCAATAATATAATATAATTAATTGACGTATGAATGATAAATTAAGACTCTATACCATTTAATTTCAACAGGTTAACAGAAAAAAAATATAATATTAATACTGAAATTTTTTATAAAAAGTTTTATCAGAATTTATTGCAGTTTTCGAACATTTAAATACAATTATATAAGCATGCAACATATATATTTAAATATCATCTTACTCTTAAGTTGACAATTAGCCTGGGAAGCACATATGTAAGACGCAACAACGTTATTTTTAATCGCATTTTCCAAAAATAATAGACAGTTGCACTGTAATTGCACAGTTTTGGAGTTTTCGGTAATGTTTTAGATACAAACATACACACCCACACACACATATATACTTTTTTTTCTATTTTTTTAAATCTTGACCTCGTTTACCGCTGAGCGGTGTAAAGTGCCTTCTGATAGAACCTGATCCAATTATCCCTATCTTCAGCCAGCTGTCTTTTTCTTCTCCAGTCCATGCCTCTCTTCTCGAAATCTTCCTTTACTCCCTTTCCCAGGTCTTTCAGGGTCTCCCACGTGGTCGCTTCCCTTCCACTTTAGCCTCGAGGGTAGCTCTTGCTAGCCTGTCTTCAGCCATCCGCAGGACATGCCCGAACCATCTTAGCTGGTTCTGTTCTATTATTTCTTCTGCAGGCCTTATGTCCAGGTGTGTTCTTATTGTGGAGTTCCTCACTCTGTCTGTTTTTGTTTTCCCCTCAATTTTCCTTAGGTAGCACATTTCCATTGCTTGGCTCTTGTGCTTGGAAGTGAGGGCCCAAGACTCACTTGCGTATGTCAAGATTGGAAGAAACGTATTTTTGTATATTACTTTTTTAGTTGCTTTAGAGACTTCTTTCTTGTTCAGAAAGCCAGTCTTGAGGAATTGGAAGCATCTTCCTGATATCTTGGTCCTTTCGTTGTATCTTCGCCAACCCATCCGTGCTGGTTGAGATGAGTCTCCAGTTATTTAGGTAAGTCCCCAGGTAAGTCCGCCACTTGTTCTAGACGTCTTCCACTTAGCCTGACGATCCTGTCCCACGGTTGCTCCTTCTACCGATACGAATATATTGCGTTTTTTTAGCATTTATTTTCATGTTTATGAATTTTAGTTTATTTTGGAGGATCTTTAGGTTGAACTGCAGGTTCCGACAGTTGTTTACAAACACTACCATGTCGTCGGCAAATGCTAGGATGGTATAATGGACATTCTGGAGGTTCCTGTATCCGAGGTGAAATGGCCTCATTTCCCGTTTTACTTGCTTTAGTACAGAATCTAGTACCAGGATGAATAGGAGGGGACTAAGGCTACACCCTTGTCTGATTCCTTGCTGGCTTTGGAATTCCCCAGATGATTGGCTGCACATCATAACAACATTTCTTTGGATTTTGTACAGACTCAGGGTGGCCCTTCTTCTCTTTTCTAGAGAAGTCTTGTGTGAACTCCATATTCCTCCATCCCTTTGGAGATATCTTCTTTCTGCACCCGATCGAATGCCTTGCTTAAATCTACGAAGCAAGCGTAGACCTCTTTGTCCTTTTCGATGATCTTGTCTCATGGTGAATATCAGACTTGCGTGCTCCTGTTAGGTCGAAATCCATATTGTTCTTCTCCCAACTTTTGTTCGATGATGCTTCTCAGCCTTTTCTCGAGCACCTTTGAACACACTTTAGATGGGATGTTGAGTAGGGATATGCCTCTGTGGTTCTGACATTCACGATTATCACGTTTCTTGAAGATTGGGATAATGATTGAGATTTTCTAGTCCTTCGGGGTCGTTTTCGTTTTACAGACGATGTTCAGGAGGTGCTGGAGCATTTCCAGTCCCTTTGGGCTACTTAGTTTTAACATTTCTGGGGATATGCCATCTATTCCTGCTGCTTTTCCTAGCTTGAGCGATTCTATAGCCTCGTTCACCTCTTCGTCGCTGATGAAGTCATCCTCTTCCCAGCTGCCTTCCGTGCTCCAAGCCTGCTGATTTTCTTCCAGTCTCTGCGCATAGTTTCCTAACAGGTCTTTAAAATATTCAGCCCACCTGTTCATTATGTTTTCTGGACGACTCAGGACTACTCCGCTTTTGTCCTTTATGTACTTCAGCACGGGTTCTTTCTGATTCTCATGCTTCTGAGACTTCTATAGAAGAGTTTCTGGTTTTCCTTCTAGTTCACTTCTAACTTCTTTCCGAAATCTTCCTAGAATTTTCGTTTTTTCGTTTATTACAGCCTCTTTTACTTTCTTTCTTTTTTCCTTATAGGTGGAGTAAGCCGCGTCTGTCTTTTTTTGTAAATATCGCTTCTAGAAAATTTTCTTCAGCTTAACTTCTTCCTTGATTTCTTCAGTCCACCATTCGGTTTTCTTAATTCTCTGTCCGAGTTTATTTTTCCTACAAACCTCCTCCGCAGCCTCAAGGATTAAATTTTTTTTATCGCTATCCAGCTTTCATCCACAGCATCACTGTCCCAATTGTATCTTCCGCTGTCTGCCTTTTCTTCGATCATATTCTGATATGCTTGTGAAACCGTCTCTTCCCTTAATTTATAATATTTTATTTTAAATTTGGGTATATGGTCTGGTGTCTCGGGAATTTTTTGGGTGTTATTAAGGGTTATGCCCATTATTAACAACCTGTGGTCGCTGTCTATCTTTTGACCCTTATGTCTCTTGTATACTTTCTTTGATCCCTCGGCATTAAGAAGTAATCAATGATGGATTTCTCGTTTCTGCTTGGTTCCTCTCTTGTATATTTGTGGATGCATTTGTGAGGGAAAAAGCTGTTTCCTACGAGCAGATCATTTGCAAGGCATAAGTTTAGGATTCTTTCACCATTGTTGTTGGTGTGCTCTTCACCGTCTGGCCCTAACACATCTCTCCACCTTTTCTTATCTTTGCTTTTTGCCCACTCTTCTGTTTAGATCCCCCATGATTATAGGTATTGCGTTATAGTTGTCTATCTCTTATTGCACTGCTTCGAAGAATGCTTCTTTTTCCTGGGTAGATGCGTTTTCATTTGGTCCGTAGGCGATAAATAGAGAGTACAGAACGTCTCCGCTGGCTAGTTCCACTCGCATGAGTCTGTTACTGATGGCCTTCCAGTCCTTTACACAGTGAGTTAGGTCTTGGTGAAGCAGGCAGGCCACTCCACTTTTTGCGTGTTCCACTGGGTTAATACCCGCATACAGCAGTATCTGGTCTCCTATTTTCTGTTCTCCTTTGCCCTTCTTATTAATTTCTGGGATCTATAGGATGTCTACTCTTGTTCTTTTCTTCTCCTCCACTGGTTCCATTTCTTTCCCGTTTAATCCTTTAACATTCCATGTCCCTAATCTCGTAATCCGTTTTCCACGCCATGTCTGTTCCTATAAAGTCTGATCGGCTCTATTTCTTTCATTACTTTTCATTGGTTGTTGTGTCTCGGGAGAATGGGTCATAAGCCCGTTGGTCCCATAGCCAAATAGATAGCTGCTTCCTCAAAGCTGTGGCCAGCTCTCCCACTGGTTCACTGTGTAGATGGAAAATTGCTGCTACTGACCTGAGACGGTGTTGTCTCCGATAGAGTGCACCCATTCAGGCTGCGGTGGGAACCCCTCTTCCTTTACCAGGACATGGGACCTGCAACTCGACTCTAGAAGAAAGTTGGCGGATATATATATATATATATATATATATATATATATATATATATATATATATATATATATATATATATATATATATATATATATATATATATATACACAAATTTGTGGATTTATTGTCTTTCTAGACGATTTTCCTGTCTATTCACGGTTTTTGGGTTTTTGCGCATCTATACAGAGTTATAGGGTTGAAAATCTGTATATGAATTGAGTTGATGGTGGGATGTTTTGGGGAGTCTCACCTTATTTCTCTCCTATCATTTCAATATTTTCGATTTGATATTTTAGTGAAAATACTACCTTAGTGAAGGAGCTCATACTTTTTTTTTTCTTTTTTTTTTCCATTTCTGAAGCTATGTCAATAGCTTGTCCTATGTTTTTAAAATTTTGAATAAAAGGCATATTTTAAGCCCTGAAGGCTAATAAAATACAGTTTTATAAATTTAGTTTAGAAATTATTCAACTTTATACCATATCTGTTTTATAAAGTTTCCCACTGCCAACAAGTCATGAAGACATCTTCTTCCTATATTCCACCTTTACCAGGTAATCACTGAGAGCTCTTCATCATGATCTGATTCACAATGCCATTTCTACAAAAGAAGTCATTGACGAAAACTGTTCGCGTTTGCATTCATCTCATTCCTGAGAATCCGGAGAAACCTTCAGGCAATCTTACACGAAAATTAAATTTTAAGATTCTGAAGCAAGTTAAAGCTTCGCTTTAAGCAGAATTAGAATACAAACTAAAATTAGGAAACACTAATCTGCGTTTTATTTTGTACCTAAAATTGTAAATAATAAATAAATTAATAGAAGATTCAAATAATACCTTATTACTTAATGGAAAATGTATATTGAAAACTCTGTTACGACAAACTACTTGAAAGTCTTAAGGTAAAGGTTTAGTATTTGTAGGCATGGTCGTACGTGAATCAACTGAAGACATGCCCCTAAAAAAACACTAGGCCTGGCATAAGTAAACAGTCCCTTCTTCGTGACACCTTAAGGTCGAGAGAGCATGTAGGCTAAACGAATCCCTAGCTTTGGATTTTTTCGAACATGATATTTTTTCTTATACATCTTATAAACTCAATCAATGCAAACGACCCCCGGTTGCTATAAATAATGGATTGGATACCTAGAGAGTACTAACACAAGTAGAGTCTGGATGTTGGTCACTTACCGACATTTATTGGGAACAAAAATCAATGCCGAAAATTTCACGATATAGAAATACCCCCGATTCCTCAGCCCAAATAATCAAGTCCCGCAACATGGTCTGTGTATATGTTTGCCAGTGTATCTGTATGGATATGAACAGCCGAGCTCAGTTGTACTAAAACGAAAAGTTGTACTAAGCTGAAGATACGCATTTAAGTGTTGGCGCAAAGCTTTCAAACATCTGAATTGGAATAGAGGATTAAGGAAGGTATCTTAGAAAACTAGAAAACAATTTTAACATCGGCATTGTCGCTCCTTTTTAGAAAAAAACAAAACAAAGAACACATGTTTCATGAGACATAAAAGGTACGCTGGGCATTTGTGGATTAATACAGCTGTCTTAATTCGTTCGCTTGCGATGGTTTTGTCGACAGCAGTAGGATTTGAATTCAGGAAACCAAGGCTACATCTTGAAGGGACACATTTAATAATTAATTAATTATTTTTTTCGTGATTTTCAACATAAATAAATATGCCGCGTAAAGCAAACATAATTTTTTAAAATACCACAGGATTATAATTTTTCAGTGGTCTCGGAAGTTTATTTGGAAAAGGCCAGGAAAAGGAAGGTTATGAACTTACAGGATTGCGTGGATATAGAGCTTATAATGGAATAATGGATACTTTTTATTCGGTACAATTTGCAAATTCTTTTCTACCTACCATATTGTACTAATACCATATTTTGCTTAGGTAGACGAGGACGTCAAACTTAATTAAATTCTAAATCCAATCAGATCATTCCAATATCAAATAATATAATGATATTGAATAAACGATTTATTAAAAAATATTTAACTATTTATTTTTCATAATCACATTAATTCAATATTTTAAGCAGAATTCAATAGAGTACCTGAATATTTAAATAAATCCGATTATTTAGAATTTAAATTTTTAAAATTCTGATTAAAATGATTTATGCTAGATTTAAAAAGTAGTTTAGAAAGAACACAATGCAGATCAAATGTTTTCTGTTTTAAATGTTTTTCCTAATTTTAACTTTTGAATAAGACTAAAAATGTAATTGATAAGTTTAAATTTTTAATACATTGTTATAAGATTTACTCAACGATTATTAGTTACTTTTGATACTTGATCAAGGTAACATTTCGCTTTCCACCGGTAGATTTAATGGAGGGGGTGGTTTGAACGCCTTTTGATTGTGTCGGCATCTCCTTTGAAGTCCCGACCTTTTGGTTAAGAAGGTTCAGAGAGTTGAGATCACAAGATACCCCCCACAAACGGGGTAAAGTTATATTGTTAGTGTTATAAGCTTCTATTTCTGTAACGCCCACAAATTCATTATAAAAGTTGATGGAAGAGGTATAGTTTTACTGTTATATTTAGCAACTTAAGTGTGGATGGAAATGAAAACACACAAGAGTCTAAAAAAAAAAAATATATTTTTTCAATACTTTTAAATAGTTAACAAGCCTTAATCATTTCAATCCAAACATTTTATATTAACAACAGAAGCTTTCTTCAATAAGTCAATAATAAAACTCCGACTTGCACTAAACAACCGTCGACCAACATAAACGCATATTTTTTTTTATACCTTCCATAATAAGTAATGATGGGCGTACTAAAAAAAGGTTTACGGCAGACATTCATGTTAATACGAGGAGCTGACCAAAAAGGAGGTGGATGAGAGATCACTATCGTGAATAACGCTACTGACAAGAAGAGTACCTAACTCGAGAATCACAGTTTCCGGACAGTTTTATATATGTTATAGAGCAGAGTCCCCTCAACTCTTCAGAAACCTCTCAGACGCTTTTCTTGCTCTTGAAGGCCTGCAAGAAGATTTTAGGACTTGTGAACAATGAACAAAAGACGAAGTATATGGTAACAAGGCAGAAGGCAATGCAAAATGAGACGATCCGGATAAGAACATTCACAATTGATAGGCTGATTTGATGGTATTGCATTTCCGTTTGAAACCATTTTTTTTGAGTTTGGGATGGTCGTCTATTTGGTTATATAATAGTTTGTGTTTTTGTTTCATTGATCTTAATCATGCATTTTTCAAAGTTAAGGCTAATCTTTTTTAAGAAGGCCTGTAACCGGTTCCCTATTTTGCCGATTCTGTAAGAGGATGTATAATTTACTATGTCATCGGCATACAGTGGTCGTTCGATAGATGGATAAGAGGAGAGATCTGACATTTACCTGACATTTACAACTTAAATAGGATAGGGGAAAGACAGGAACCTTGAGGAAGACCAGCTGATAAGTAATGGGTTGATGAAAAACACAGACCTCTGTCTAAGCCGTGCATCCCCTCCACTCAGTACTCCAGGTAGACAGACGAGCTCCCCTGCTGATTCAGCGACAAATCACATTACCTCGAATCAACTTTATTTTACTTTTTAGGGTATGTAAATGATCAAAAATTGAAACTTATCCTTAATAAACACATGATTTTCCATGACTGAATAAGACGCTTTTTTAAAAAAAAATGTTATAGTTGGCGATATAAAAATAAAAAATCCAATTAATCAATGAAATTTTGTAATAAAAAAAGTAATTGGCTATTAAGTGAAATTATTGAATAAGCCAAAAAAAAGTAGTTTCATTCAGCCATATTTAAATAAAAAAACTAATAAATTTCGCATGAATTTTGTCGCCATCTATTGAAAAAAAATCTTACTAACAGTCCGAGTAGATTAGCCTTAACTTATATATTTTATCATTGTTTTATATTAACTCGCTACTAATTACTGCACAAATATATAACTAGATTACCATTGAAGAACATGATAAAACTGAAGTCCTTATCTATTTAATCTACTAAATTTAGGTTTGAAACCTCACAAAAGAAATGTTCCCCTCACTAAAGGTCTACATTGTTAACTTTTCGGACTCTATTTGAATTATGTTAGTTGGATTTAAGAGGCGTAATGACATAAACAGAAAGATAGTTAAAAAAAAAAAAAGAGCAAATAATGTTCGTTTAAATCCGTAAGTTATAAATTATTACTGGTTGATTATTTCATTTATAGATAGATAGATAGATGAATACGTTTATTTATAAGTATTTAAAGATATGCTTTTTATGTAACAACGTATTTTAGACAATGAACAGAGTTCGTCTGTCGAGGTTTCTTTATTAATACATTGATCAGTCAATACAAAAAAAAAAAATAATAATAATACAGAACATTTTAGGATCTCTCTATAAACAACGCCAGATTTTTCCATATAAATAATTAATTAGTAATTAAATTCTTTAACTAGTTCATTTCGGTATGCATTTGCTTGTTTAAGATATAAATATAATTTTTCATAATCCAGACCGTTCAGCAATTGCAACGTTTCATTAGGATTGAGTATCTTTTTTCCTAAGAAAATCATTCTAAACTGAATGAGCACCGGGCAGATCGAGATGAAATGCATCATATCCTCGGGAACATTTAAATTGCACAATGAGGAATTATTTCTTCCATTTGTCCAAGGTTAGTAGTTTATATTAAATAATTCTCCCCTTGCCTTGAAAATAAACCTAATGTAACGTATGTCTTTTCCTGACTCTAAATAGGTGACATCATAATTTAATTTACCATACATTATATGATGTTCAGCACTCCTAGCTCGCTCGATAAATCAATCTCTTGCCTGTTCCTTTAATCTTGATATGAAGATAGTTTTATTTGTTTGTTAATTGCGTTATTAGCTGGTCCAGTAACCCCTCGGCTGAGAATTCTATACCAACATTCCTACCTAGTC
This sequence comes from Rhaphigaster nebulosa, assembly GCA_948150685.1. Classification (NCBI taxonomy): domain Eukaryota; kingdom Metazoa; phylum Arthropoda; class Insecta; order Hemiptera; family Pentatomidae; genus Rhaphigaster; species Rhaphigaster nebulosa. The sequence goes on along the minus strand of OX411306.1, from coordinate 83,043,101 downwards.
TTCTCAAGGCACTCACCCAATTTTTTTTCGATCATTTTAAGGGCTATTATTTTCGCTAACAGATTATTTTCCAGATTTAATACCTTTATAAGATAATTTATGTGTATGGATATGGTGTAACTATGTAGAGGATTTAATTTTGTCTCCAGATACAGCATGCAGTTTGGTATAGTAACGGGTACCCCAATTTTTCTTTTTACGAAATATCTTCGCACTTTCTCCACTGAATCTGAGTTTTCATATTCCCACAACTGCGCACCGTAGCACAATACTGCTCTTACTATGGAGTTAAAAACATGGATTTTTTGCTTCAATGGGACTAGCTTGTTTGACATTAATCTAGACTTTGGTCTAGATTACAAGAATATGCTAGAGCTTACAAAAATATTTTGAATATGGTTTGCCATATTCAAAATATTTTTGTAAGCTGAGAGTTTGAGTTTAAAATGCGTTTTAAACATAAATTATGAGTTAAATTGATACCCAGATGTTTGTAACAGTTTACTGTCTCGATTGGTTTCTCCTCAAAGTACCACTTTTTCTTGCTTGACTTTGTGTTTTTTTTTTTTGCCGCAGATCATTATTTTGGATTTATCTAGATTTGATTCTAAGCTCCATGTTTTACAATCAACTTCTAGTTTACAAATCATTTCTTGCAAAATGAGGCCGTTAACTGCAATAAGAACAACGTCGTCAGCATACATCAACATATTCAGCCTTTGTCCTGCGATAAGAATTCCACCCTCTATCCATTCCACCAGGTCGTTAATAAATAACGAAAAAGGTAGCGGACTCAGTATTTACTTTACAGGGATATTTATCCCTGTCTTAATCCAATATAAGAATCAATGCTTTCAGATATGCCATCGTTTGTCCAAACTCTGAGGTTCGTTACGTCATACAGATTTTTTAGTATGTTCAGCACTTTTGTATATATATTCAAGGCACTTAACTTGTAGAACAGTGTTCTTCTATCATTTAGGTCATATGCAGATTTAAAATCAATAATATATTATTATTAGTATATTTCTTCTTTTAAATTGAATTTTAAATTTATCATCCCATGCAGTGTAAATAATTTGTCATATACGCAATAACCAGGTCTAGATCCTGCTTGATTTTCACGTAATATATAATTATCTGTAGTCCATTTCGTAAGACGCTCCAACAGGATTCCAGTAAATATTTTTGCTATGCTGTTAAGAAGCGATATTCCTCTGTAGTTACTGACATCATTGATATCGCCTTTTTTGAAAATTTGAAATATAATTGCTTCCTTAAAGCTGTTTGGAAGTTTTTCTTTGACCCAAATATTATTAAAAAATGTAAATATTTTGTCCTAGAAATTTAGAGGTGCCATTTAAAGAATTCATATTATATCCGATCTATACCTGGTTGTTTGGCGTGTTTACATTTACTGAGGAATGTTTTTATTTCATTAATTGTTATTTGTTTATCTAATTATTCAATTTCTACATACGGTTCGGCATAGAGGATCGGTTCTGAGGTGGGAGAAAATATTAAAAGTTGTTTAAGATAATTAAACAAGTCTTCTGACTTTATTCCAGAACCGCATACAAATTTATTTTTCTTTAGGTAATTCAGAGATTTCCACAGTTCTTTGGTATCTCTGGCTTCCTTTATATTCATTATTATATTCATAAAAAAATTTCTCTTTTTATCTCTACAAATATTTTTGTATTCCGAGTTGGTTTTGAGATACATAATTTTAATGGTCTCGGATCTACTTTTTCTCAATAAATTTTAGAGGGTGAAAGACCTTTTCCTTGCACTTTTGCATTCCCAGTCGAACCAATTATTGCGGACGACGTTGCATAGGTTACGCCATCGATTTCCCGATGCCGTTTTTATACATGATATTATTGCTTCTGCACTATTGTCCGGGTCATCCCGGTCCAATTCCAAATTATTTGATAATTTATCTAATTTTGATCTATAAAAATCCTCCTGTTATTTGATCCATATTAGCTTTGGCGGGAGGGTATATATATTTTAAGTCCCTATTTTTTCAATCTAGTATTTCAACAAAAATCGGCATCTGATCCGAAAAAGTTTCGCTAATTACATTAAATTGTTCTACATACTTTAAACAATCGATTGATGCTAGACATAAATCAATTACTGAATCCCCTCTCCGAGATATAAAAGTCAGAGCGTCATTTTCGTCTCCTTGTGTTCTCCCATTCAACACTACGAGGCCATTGTTGTCTGAAAACTCTAGTAATTTCTTACCCCTAGCATCGATTATATTATCTTTCAATGTTCTATTAGATGTTAATGGATGATGCTCTAATAATTCGCTACTTATGGTCTGATGATCATCTATGTGAGCGTTACAATCAGTAATAATAAATGCATTATCAATTTTATTATTAATAAAAAATTCACCATTGTAGAGAAATCCTTTTCCCAATCGTTCAAATATATTGGCATCAAGCATACATCATCGTTTTCGATTTTTAGGTTTATAGTTACATAATTATCAATAAATTGAAATTTAGCAAATTGTGGATATAAGTTTAATTTTAGACCGCACAGATTATTTCATTTGTTAGTATTCATGAAAATCTTATAAGGGATTAACTCACTTCAAAATATATGCGTCAGTTAATCAGCAGGTCATTTAAAAAATACATATTTAATCATTGTTATTCTATAACATAGCAGTGCAGTTCAATAACAGGTGAATATTCATATGACTGGTTTCTTTTTGTTGAACTCTGTTTTCGTAGATAGAAAGATATACCTATCAAGTCTATTCGATAAAAAAATAATAAAAATGATACGTTACATACTTAACACTTCGTTGCTCGTGTCAGATCTGATCAATACACATTTTCTGATTTTCGAGAGGAGGATCATGCATGGATTTGGCTCTTTATCTCTTTAAACTGTTTTCTTATTTCCTAATGTTATTAATAATAATTATTATTACGTAAACGTATCAGGCAGATGCCAAGCGAGTATTCATATTATTCCTTATAATCACATTTACGCTATGATTCTTTTTTTATTTTTTTTTTAATTATGTGGCGTTATTTCGTTTTTACATATTCAGTATGACGAAAATGAAAAAACAATTATTTCAGCAACCATAACGATATAAATAAATCCACGATATTTTATTGTACATGATGGGCATGACAGAAATGGTGAAGAAATCATTTATATGTTCCTTTTAGCTTTGAATCGCTTAATTTAAAAAAAAAATAAGAAATAAAGTGATCCTGTGATAAATTTTAAAGAACTGAGAGCGAAGTGATCGATTTTGATTTTCATGTAAAAAAAAATGTTAATTTTAGTGGATTAGAAATGTTATGGTTATCGTTTTATTAGCAATTTTTTTTTACATAATCACTCCCTGATCGTGTAATCACAGGTACAAAGCGAGCATCAGCGTAACAATGAATGTCCCGAGTAACGGAGTTTTAACATTTTATTGAATTTTATAATAAATTAACAATTTCATTGGAGCTTGCGCTTTGATTCACAATAGGAAATTCAAAGCCACCGTAATTATAGTGGGGCTTTGGTCACTATTCCTCTAGGAGTGTGCTCCAACGGAAGCATTTTGCCAGTTAACTGATCCACCGCAAGAAGTACCAACAGACGAGGGCTAAAACGGATTAGGGTAAAAGCTACAAAAAATGTGGCGCATCTTTCTTCATTTACGTCACCGTTAGTGGACAACGAGACACTTGAGCCATTAGCGACTTTTTGCGCTTCAGTCCTGTACCTCATACTGTTTTTCTTTTTTCTCGAAGGGATGGTTAGGAAGGGAAATGCCTTCTGGTCAACCCTGCATCAAGGATAATTTGGCTTAATCGATAAAGCAAACTCCTAGAGTGTATAATGTCGCATCTGAAAGAACGAACCAATTCAAGTATTTAAAATCGTCAATATATATATTTTTTTAATTTAGCATTATAATTGATGGTATCGAACGGTCGTTTTGAATATAATTAGTACAATTGATTATCTATAGTCCGGAACGTCCAATAATCCATAATCAACTTTATAAAATAAATTTAGAAATAATTAAAAAGATGAACAAGGGTCAAAAGTGATAGTAAAGATGGTAATGCAATATTGACATTCTATAATTGAGGAGCTTTCCATCAAAAAGTTAATAGAAAAACACTTCTCAAAAACAAAGGTTTATTTGACGAATTAATATTCTGTACCTAAAAATTATTCAGTTTGTTTCAAATGTTAAATTTTTCCTTTTCAAAAAGGTGTTATAAATCAACATTTTCAATTGAAAATTTGTTGTATCTCCATCAGATGTCCACCTAATAACTGTTTGTAATAATAGTGGATATACTGACTTTTCATAGGAAACTTCTCAATTGTGTGATTCCTACATTTCTCTGTAACGTAAAAATTTTATATATTTTAATATGTAATATAATGTATACAAATATGTGTATAATGTACCCTAGGATCGATCGAAAAACAATTTTTTTTTTCCAAATCGTAATACTACGAAAAAGTTGCAAATTAGGAAGATGAAAAAGTAGGAAAAATAAATCAATCCGATTCATATCTTCCGATCGCGCAACAGCATCCATTTTACAGAAATATGCAAAAATATGCAACCTTTTTACTTAGATAATCATCTATATAATTTAACTTGAAGCCAAAATGTAAATGTAATACCTCTACTCGATTATTATTCGAATCAATAAAGGATCAGATAAAAGAATGGTTAAAATCCGTCAGATCCTTCAGTTCGGGCAACAGCTGTCAAGTGTAACAAATCCCTAGCACAAGCGCTCTCTGTCTCTTAGGTATTTAGTCCAGGCAACTAAAAAAAAAAATTATATAGTTCTGGATTTTCGTACAGTTATGCTTGGACTAAATGTAACGAAGTCAGAGAGAGCTTGTGCGAGAGTCGGTTTAGCGATTTGTTATACTTGACAGCAGTTCAACAAACGGAAGGCTTTGGCCGTTTTAAACCATTCTTTATTCTAATTCAGTAGATAGACGATAATATAGACAATTATCTACGTAAAAATAATGCTCTGCTGCTATCGGAAGATATGAATCGATTTAATTTATTTTTTCCTATTTTTTAATCTCCCTAATGCGCAACTTTACCGCGGAATTACAAACTGAAAAGAAATAATCGCGTTTGTTCGATTTACTCTAATGAACACATCAATCATAATAAATACATACATGTTAAGTTTCTTCCTATAGTTTCACGCATTTATTTTATCTCCAGTATCCCACAATCCGACATACCCTAGTCCCATATGTGTCGGATTATAGAGACTCAAATGTAATTTAGTGAAAGGTAAGCAGAAAAAATAATTAAACATTTTGTGCGTCATATCTTTATTCACTTTATTTTCTTTTATAAAATTAGTATAATTCATATTATAAAATTGCCATAGCTAAAGGATGTAGTAATGCTAAGCTCAAAGGATCGACTCCTTCCCACTAATTCCCAATACGGTTAGTCCCAACGGAGCTAGGCCGATTCCTTCTCTCCTCCCCTCGCTACCCTCCCTCCATCATCAATTAGAATTATTTGTATATATATATATATATATATATATATATATATATATATATATATATACGCGCGTGCGTATGTGCTTGTGAGCGTGTTTGTCTTAAACAAAATTCCCATGTGCCCATTACTTAGATTTATCAAGAAGTAATGTTATGTTTGTTTTAGGAGATTGAATATATACTCATTATAGATTAATAAGTCATTAATTACTGGTTATATTTTATAATTGACTAAATAGATATTCCTTATTTTAATAAAATTACTAAAAAGAACTTTTTAATTTTGCAAAGTTATTAAAATAATTCAAACATTTATTTAAATTTTATTTTTGACCTCCGTTATTTCTCTCTGTCACACATTGGACCGCAAGAATTATTTTGCGGACAAATTTCTTTAAATAATATGACCTGAGTAACAATTGGTTATTGATCTTTATACCTTTGTTCATTCTGAATAGAATGAAAGGGAAGTCATTTTCGTCTGACTAATCTTACTTTAGAATTTACGAGAGTGATTGAAAACTATTATAAATAATGGCTGGCAGTGGCACCGATTTTCATTTGAAACTCGAAATAGTAATCGTCAGATACTTTGATTAAAGTACTGAATACGGTTTACGAAACGGTTTAAACAAAAATTCCTGATTCTACAGTATGGAAGAAGAAAAAGAATGGAAGATACACTCTTCTTACTTGCAAGGATAGTGCACGGCTATTTCTTTAGGATTGTTCTTCTGCTTACAGTTATGATTTGATATTCATGATGATTTTATTTTATTAAAAGTTACTCTCCCAATAGCACCAACTTTGGAACTCGAGTTTATCATGAAAAAGCTTTTAAAATTATCATTTATGGTACATTCAATGTCGTAAACTATTTGTTTTCTGGAGGACATAAAAAAATATGCTAAGCAAAAATAAAATATTTGAAAATTCAAATTTTGTTACGGAAATAAGTGTTTCGGATCGCTGTGCTCCAGTGTCTCCATTGGATTTGATTTAAACCGCTTCGCTGAAATGTTGGAGAATATTTGGTAAGATCTAATTTTGCTTTACACCTCAATAAAGACATCTTTACGTTTTAATGTTGAATGCAAAGGAAATATTGATTCGTATAAAAATATGCGGTGATAGCAGAGTGGTTCGAGTCAGTACCTCAGCGTTCTCAATTCAGAATCGACACCGGTGCAAATCCTGCCATTGGTGTTAAATTTTACTTTCCGTATGCGTAATTTTTTAGGTTGCATGCCATTGTAGTGAATCTCCTCCTTTATGCTCAGGCTAGAATGCATTGATAAACTGTAGGATAAACTAGTTGGAACAATTTCATACTGGCCAGATAAACAAACACACAAAACATAACCGTTAATTTTAAATTATGAAAACCATGAAAGGATTGAATCCAACCATGTTCATAGATGAAGATTACATCTAGTTTATTTTAATAATGTATGTGATAATTTAAATAATCTGCCATCTTCATTTTGCTAACTCGTCATTTTACAGTGGTTTGTATGTTGCTTGATCATCGGAGAGCCTAAATTTGTCATTCGGTGTACAATTGTGACAGGAAAAAACACGAGAAAAAGAAATACTATTCATTTTAATTTTTCAATGTTTACTTTATTTTTATTTTCAGAGACAGTTACATTTTATACTGTTATGGCTAATTTACATATTTATTTTGGTAAAGCATTGTTTTATTTCACAATTTTGTTTATTCTATTTTTTCGCGACATTTTAGAAACGAAGTGAATTTAGTAAAATTCATTCTCAATACACTTCTTTGTCAGGGAAACTTAATTCCACACCAAACTTTTTGGAAAATCTAGAATTTAGAACGGCCAATCTAGAACAATCCCAAAAGAAATCTCGACTTCATTTATACAAAATTAAAGGAGAAGTTTTTCTACGAGTGGGTTATCTGTAGCCCAGAAGGAGGCTGAGAAAAACATTCACAAATAATTAGTGTTTTTTTATTTTTAAATGATAAAACTTTTCGCTATAGAGCCTGCTTACTATGGATTTTGTTTATAAAAAATGATAGTCAGGTGATCTTTGAAACTCGCTGTAACCAGTTTTCATAAGAAAAAAATAAACCCCTACAAAAAGTCCCTTGTAGCTGATATATTGAAAAAGTTTTAGATCCTGGCCTGTAATATGTGCCTAAAATTTCATTTTCTCCATTTCCACTCGGATGTCGGAAATTCCGTACCTAAGAATTTGCAAGCTGTCAACGAGGAGTGATGTTGTGTGATGCCCTTCACGGAGCTAAATATTTTATAAGCACATATGCCAAAAATACAACTGTATTGATAAAATATTACGTGTTTATCTTTGTTTTATTATTTTCAATAATATACCTTTGTAATCGACAAAGACATTTTTTTTTAAACCCCCTAATAATTTGATGTTTTTCTTTCTAAAATACCCAGAAACCCAATTTCGAATAAAAAAAAATCCGTCCGTCCACCGTCCACCGTCCGAGGCTTTTCTTCGAGATTTCTGCACCGATTCTTCGGAGATTTGGCACCGAAGTCACATTTTACCTCTGAATGATCCTCGAAACTCGACATTACCTGCCGCTATTTCGTCTTAAAATGGTGACCTATTCGATATCTTATTATAGCTCCATAGAGCCCTTAACTCGGCTAAGTATGAAAATATAGGAAAATTGTAAAGTCTATTGGAATTAGCATATCAAGGAATTACACGAAAATACCACCCGTCTCATTTAAAAAAAATGTCAGCGACTGACTTTCCTTGCAATACCAGGGACCAATATAAAAGGTGCCGGGTGGGAGATCTTCCTAAACAAAAAAAGTAAAATCAGGGAAGATGTTCTGCTGGGCATTAACCTTCTCCACGCCTGACGAGTCGTTATTTCTGGCATCTTCGTTTCCTATATCTTGACAATTTGCTGATGGTGATTCGTAAGTACTCTTGAGTGGTTCGACCTAATCCGTTATTCGTGACGTATTTTAGAAAGCTCCATTGGCAACCTAAGTCCATGAGACCTACATTGGATTGCCAAGAATATGATTAACAGGTTTAAAACATTTTTAAAAAATAAATAGTTTTTATTTAAATAAGAAAAGGAATACGCCAAAAAATGCCACAAACATAAAAAAAGTTTTTTTAATTAAGTAATTGAATGGTTTTAACATTTTATATAATTCCATTCTGTATTTTTCTGGTTTTTGTAATGAAAGTTTTTTTATTTATTTTTTTTTTATTTTGTCATCATTGACTCTTTCAATATCTGATTTCTGACTGCAAGATCCATGACCGATTCTTGATCAGCCAGCAAAATCAACCATTTGAATGATTTCTGGCTTCAAAATATCCATGGGTTATTATATTTGTGTTTGCACATTTCTTGTCAACGGACTTTGATGTTGATTTGTAAAGAAATGGCTCATGGCTTAGAGACGAAAAAGATGCTAGCCAGTTACAACTTGAGAATTGAATGTTTTTAGAGTTAATTTAAAAATCACAAATGTTACTGTCACCAAGGTATTTTCAAACTTTGAGCCATTTTGAATGCAAGTAAAAAAAAATTATCACCTTTGAAAATTGGTGTAACTTGTTTTAAAAACTCGCAAGTTCATTGAAAGCGACAATTTAGACTTAAACTGCATGTTAAAAAAAATGTACAAAATTTAAACGGAAGTCTCCCAAAAACCTCTCAACAGTTACCTCACGAATGTTACCGCCAGTTTAGGGACACACTTAAAGTCAGAATGTGTGTCGACTGACACAAATTAAATGTGCAAAGAACCTATTCTTACCCTATCACTTAGTGTATCCAGTCTGGCATGATACATCGGGGTGGAAAATTACTGACTCTAAAATCATAGTAAGTACTTTCATTCACTCTCAAGAATGTAATTTTTTTCATGAACGAATAATTCAATTTTAAGTGCCAGACATCTTAGAGCGTAAACTTTAATTTTTACAAATCTATTTTTTTTTTTTTGTTCTAGGAAATAGTGGTACACAGTTATTATAAAAATACTTCAAAATTTCATGAATGTAAAGGCAAATGTAATTTAAAGTCTGATAATTGTCATAAGATTTTAGTAACATTCGTAAGAGTGTTCAAAGATTCTTGTAATTTTACAGTATTTAAGCCAATCTGAGGATTTAAGCCCAACTGACAAGCAACAGCCCTAAAGATAAAAAAGCAAATTTGACCAAGAAAGGGATACAAAATAGAAAGAGGGGGAATAAGACTTGTTAAATATTTATAATTTAATTTTACATTTAACCCAACGTATATGAGAACCGCTGATGCATTCTCCATTCTGAAATAGCTGTAAGCTAGACTAAGTATATTTCTTTATCATTATAAATATTATATACAAATATATACATATTCGTTTCAGATATGGCAAAAAGGAAAATAAAGATGCTGTCATACAAAATACCTAGAGAACAAAGGCGAGCCGAAAATACTATTATATATTGGTATTAGAGCAACTTTTAAGACTTGAAAAGACTTTTAGATAAGCTAATTGAGTTACTTTTTGTTCTTGGTAGATTTTCATTGGCCAATGATTAGAATATTGGCATTTAATGATTGAAAATTTGCATAATGGCACTGAACCAGTTTGATCTTTAGAATATTTTCTGTATTTGTTTCTATCTGTATATTTAATAAAATATTCTTCAGTCAATTGTTTGTCTCCGACATCCACTCTCTTTTGTAGTGTAGGGTGTAGGTTTGATTAGCTAATCATGAACATCTTAACTGTTCCCCCAATAGAAAATCACTTTGTGAATTCATTAGTTTTTGGATAATAAATTTGATAATTTCGAATTGCTTAGGCAGATGTCATATTGGCTTCTAAATAATTAGAAACCGGGTCATTGAGGGCCAAACTAATTGCACATCTATGTTGTCACTTTCAGTGTTTCCAAAACACTGTTTCACACACCACAGAAAACCAATTGACACACTTGTGAAAGGAGGATGAGAAAATCTCAGAAAAATGTATTTTCGAATAGGCCTTTCAGACTAACGGATTAATATTTAGAAAAAAAAAATTAGTGGCTGCAGACACTTCAGATGGATTGCATGGTAGTATTTTTTTTTTTTTTTTTAATTTGCCTACATTTATTATCTTTTAAAAATTTGATTTTGTGTTCTATCCGCTACGAGGTAACTTCTCTTTGCTACTTGAGAGCAAGAAGGAAGAGTAAATAAGAAAAAAAAAGGTAAACAGGCCTTCGGCAGACTTCCTCCCTGCTAGCGGAAATGACTACAGCGAGGGGTCCAGAGTGCCTTAATGCTCTCATATCTATGCCATCAACTAGTGATGACGTCATATTGATGATGATGACGTCTGCCTGTAAAGAATGCACCTCTCCACTCACCAAAACCGTATCTTCTTCACATATTCTAAGTGCTGTTGTAAAATGTTATCACAACCTTATAAAAAAAAATAAAAACTTGGGGTTATTGTAGATCATAGTTATTATTTTATTTTCAATTTTATAGCTGGAAAGATCCCAACGCAATGCAAGTGCATCTACATAAATAGACACATGGACGCTAAACAAAAAATTGAATTAGATTAGATACAAAAATAAAGTTGAACGTTATGACAGACACATCGCTTTGCTATTTAAGCAGCATAAGTTGCTACTGGTCTTTCTTATACCCGGCATGCCAATGATTCTAGCACCTTTTATTTTACATAATTGAGCGATAAAAAAATATATATAACGGCAATTAATGGGAACTAATTAGAATAAAAAAGTAGAGGGAGAAATCATAATTAAAATTTGTTATAAATAATAATATACTAGGCCTTTGATTGAGTCAAAATCTATAAGCAACTGAAATTTAAATACCATTGGCTAGACATGCATTGACTGAACACGTTGATCGCTCATTAGTCTTCCGCGAAGTGGCTTTTTTGCTCCTAAGAAACTTTGGAACTTCCATAATTAAGGTGGCATATAAAACCACTTGAATATCAAGTATTCATCAATTTTTGTGGTCAAAAAATGTGAGAAGTTGCACCTTTATTATCTAAAGAAGTTAAAAACGAATCAAATAAATTCTAGGGAGTGTGAATATCTCAGGAATATAAAACATCTATAAAACGTTGATTTTGTCTCCTCAATTAACTTGGCTGAAGAGAGGATAGTTTTTTTTTTTTTTTAATTTGTTATTAAAGGATTTTTTCACAATGAAGTTTATTTTAGCCGAATTTCTCTCTTATTAAAATTGATCTCTTAACCTTTTCATCTACTTCGTTATGGAGTGATTCAGCCATTAAATGCTAATACAAAATATGTTATCTGATATGATTTAAAGAATATCTAAAGGTTCTTGGGGTAGATCGCCTTCTCTGTCATCTCATAGCAGCCCGTCTTCAGCAGAATCAGGGCAACTCCCAGCAGCTCATCAGATGGCTTTGAGTCTTGGGATCAAAGAGCCGGAAACCAGAAAGAAAGAATAATGAAGAATGATTATCTTAGAAACGGAATTATATCGCCTCTTTCGATTATTCCCACCCCTTCCACTGGTAGGGAATAGATAATTTTTGTCATTGGCTATAAAATTGTCGGGTTGGAATCTCCATCTCCAAAGTCGTTATTATTGGCCCGTGGTCCTACTCAGAGAGATGGAATTGTCTGAATATTCAGGCTGAAGCTCCTCCTTCTTGCCAGCTGCCGTAGGCCTCCAAGAATGTTTCAAAAAATCTCTCTAATTTAATTGAGCTCATCTTATGAGCTAGACTCTGGTGTTATCTTAAAAAAAGCTGGCTGATTCCCTAGTGGTTCTTAAATCGAATCACCTTCTATTTCTAAAGGATTCTTGCAAACGGGCTATTAGATTTGTTATGACACTTCACTAGTTAGGTCTAGACCTGTACCAGTGTCGCTGTGGTGTTCCGTTTGTCAACTCGTCAATTACAGATTCCGAATAAGGGACTGGTTTTGCCTTGAAGGTTGGCTTTCTGCTACACCTCCCTTCCTTCCGAGAGGCAGGATTATGGCTTGGCGTGTCACTTGTTCAATACAAGTTAACTAAATCATCTGTATGATTTAGTTGATACATGTTATAACATTTGATTTTTGTCGTTAAATTTATATTTCTTTTACTTTTAAATATTTTTTCAATTTTATTTATTTATTTTTATTATTTGCTTATTTTCATTTTTTTACAAATCCTAATTTAATTAAGACTTTTACCATTTTTGTCTCATCACAGACCCAATTCTGTTTATTTATATCCATTAACCATCCAATATTTACAGGTTTAACCAATATTCATATCAAAAGTGTTTTTCATAACTTAAAAATTATTTTAACGAAACATCTTCTCACCCACTCAGTGATTTTTCGTTATTTTTTATTTCCTCCAACAACACATAAACATAATCGCGTGATGGTGACATGCTTCCTGCAACTTTGCAAAACGACGATTGAATGTTCGCGGGTTTCCTATGGAGCGCCGGATGCGCGTTGGATAAAAAATTTCAACGAACACAGAGCGAGCCGCGCACACTCGAAACGCGTTGAACAGTTCGCTAATGTGTACGCACAATTAGATCGAACAACAATCTATGAATAACCCTTAGCATATTGAGCTAGCTGGTTTGATATTTCTCCGAACTTAACAATTTTGATGACGTTGGATCGATTCTTTTCCGAGATATAGAGAAACATTCTTTTTTTTTTTGTTTTCTTTAACTTGTAGATATTTAGATCATTTTCCGCTGGATGTTCAACTAAAATTATTTTTCAGATTTTAAATTTAAATACCTTTGACGAAATGTTAATAATTTTGATGTTCATGCACAAACTATTTTTTTTTTTATTTCAGTAAACTATTCAAAGTATCAAAATATCTGGATTAAAAAAAAACAAAACAACAATTTAACTGAATTTAATATAAATTTGTTGGGTCATAGGGAACCTAACAAAAATTCATGAGTAGGGAATGAATTTCATGTAAAATAAATAGCTAAAAATGTACACATATAGGTAATTATGTTTTCACAAATATGCAATAAAATATGAAAAATATTTAAGAATATAATTTAAATACCGTTATAAAAAAATGTACACTTTAAATTATGTAAAAATTCAAGGGACCGGATTTATATGTGAAATATAATTTTGATGTATTTATTAATTTTTTGACGAGTTAATGCGAATATAGAAAAAATAATTAATAACTTCACATTCCTTTTCTTTTCCTTATGTAAGGTTGTTGAAATGTGTTTTGATATCCCAAATCATTGACTTGCTATCCTACCTTCTATCACAAAAGAAAACATCACCGTCTGCGCCAAATGTTTCATTGGGGAATTCGTATTTCGACGATAGGGCTTTAGAGGCTGATTTGATTTTTGACAGATTAAATAAAATAAGTTCACTAGTTCATTTTCGACATGGGATGTGACAAATTCTGAATAGTAAAAATCGGTATGGAGCTTTCTTGGAAATTTAATTACAATTTCCGTTAGAGGCATGTGAGACGCTTTTCTTCTTCGGAATTCTCCGCATTTCTTGTTTACATATATTAAAAACTTTAGTACTGTTCTCATTTCTTAAATTTCTCAATATGAAACTTCATTGTTGACTTAAAATGGATAAAAATATTTCTTCTTTAAGTATGTAAATAGATGCAATAACCTTCAAATATGTAAAATAAAAAAGGCAATTTACTTAATTATAAATCATATGAAACGGAAAATAAATGTTAAAGAAGAGTTAAAAAAGGCTTACAAAAACATGTTAATACATATAAATCTGGTCCCTAATCATGAGAAATGAAACTGAATCAAATAAAATCAATAAGAAATATCTTAAAACATTAATTGCTTGCAAAAAACATTAAATTTCGTTTTATATTGAACTTTTTCAGTATAATTTATTGGTGTGTTAAAAACAAAAACGAATCATCTAAAAAATAAATGGGATTCAAAATAATTAAACTTCAATAAATTATAGCTAGAATATTATTTTTTAAATTTAAATGATGCCTTGATCTTAACATGTTGATATCACCGAATCATTAACGTATTAATAAATGTGCATACAACCGTAATAATTATGCTATGACATATTTTTAAGGGAAAATCTTATATTTCCCTATATTGTGAATAATGGGTATTTGCCCAAGTAATAACTGATCAATAGTTTAAATCGATAGTTTAAGTAATAACTGATCATTTATTCTGGGTCTTCAATATTTCAAACCCACCATTAACATAGCAAATATTGTTGATAAATTTAGAGAAACTTTAATTCCAATTAATAATAAATTGAATAATAATTAAATCCTTAACGGTGGGGACGCTAATTGCCGACCGGGACTGCTCAACCAAGATGATGTTGACTGCTTATTTGACACATACATCTCTGGAAGCCCTATTACTTTAGACCAGATAGATAAAGATGAAGGAAGAATATTACATGAACTTCTAGAAGACGAAGGTTTCCTTCTCCTTAACGGCAAGGCTACTTTACAAGCATCTCCCGGTAACTTTACAAGCATTAATTATAAAAGGCAAAGGTTGTCCATTTAATATGGATTAATTTGAATTTTCTAAACGAAATTCACGATCTATCAGTATTTGATTTTTTCATATAATCTCCCCATAAAAACAGAACTAAATTTGGCGATAGAAGAATGTAAGATGGATAAAAACCACAAACCAATACTTCGCACTCAAGATATCAAACGGCAATCTGAAAAAGGTCTACTATTCATAGAATCAATGACTAACTCACCTCACGTCGGAGGTCACCAGTTAGATAATCTTGACCATTATCACAACAATGTATGAAAATACAGTCCTAGCAATTCATTAACTACAATTGATTACCACTACAACTGCTAGCAAATATAAACAACCTAGCAACTATAACCCATGGTATGACAACGAATGTAAAACCGCGAAATATAATATCAAATGTAAATTTAAACTGTTGTCTCATAGACAAGTGTGAATTTAGAAATAAAGTTCAAAAAAAAAAAAAAATCTGTTTAATGAAAGCGGCTATGACAAAACCATAAAAGCTGAGTATATAAAAGCAAAACATTTCTATAGAAATTTTTGTAAAATAAAAGAAAGCTGAGTATTCATTTAAATTAATCGGTACTTTGGGCAATCATAAAGAAACAAAATTTTTAGTACATAATCGATCATTTCAGATTTAAAAATTCAATTTTCCCGAAAAAATTTTATTGTATTGTTTAGCCAAGCCAGGCTCCGTTTGTACGGGGAATTACCCGAAGACAAATAAAACTTCTATTCTGTTCCATTCTAATCATGTTGAGTTGCTGTTCCATTTGTGTCGGAGCTACCTCTACCCAAAGAAAAATATCTGATGTGGGCAACACATGACTTCCTTGTACGCCTATAAAATTATAAATCCGTGGCTCAAAAAGTGATATTGAATTTGGTTACTAGTTTCCGAAGATTGCAGTAAAAACGACACTCCGCGTCCCGTCATCCATCTATTGACACACACACAAACACACATTCTTGTCACTGGAGGTCTCATTCCATTATTAAATGTCGTTTTCCTTCAGTAGGCAACTAGTTTCCAAGATATTTCTTCATGTTCCATGACAACAATAAAACTGTCAATATCACTGGATAAAGCATTAGAAATGGACAGTTTCGACATTTTAAGCGGAAAAATCCACTTAACTAATATCTTATTCTCATGATGAAGACTTTTTGATTTCACAAATGGGGAGAAATTTTAGACTCAATTTTAACACTTGAAAAAAGTAATAAAACGCTGCAAATTATTATACAATGGTTTATTATTTCCACTTAGTAATATTTCAAAAATTTCTATTCTGTCCAAGTAAAAAAAATTAAGCAGTAGGCACCAAAGGGAAAGAAATTTGAAGCTTTTCACAAGATGATCGACGTGAGAGTGCTGAACTGGAAGTATTAATTTAAAAAACTCTGTCAATGCAAGTAGGCTGTGATGTGAAATGATACAGAGGAAATATTTGATGTGCACTTCAGAAGGAAACAAAAAAAAGGAAAGACTAAAGAAGCTAAAGGAAGTAAAGAAATAATCCAAGGAAGAATAAAACAGAGAGATACGAGGAAATCAGAAGTCCAATAAATAAGTCAGGAAGCAGGATGACTAGCCACCAGTCTCAGAAGTTCCTTACGCAATATCTCAGCTAATAATGGTCCGATTTAAATGATTTTTATTTCGTTTTGTAGGGAATTTCATTAGCTTTCGTTTAAATACAATCAAAGCACCAATCAAAAATTTTGCATACTATGTTATTTCATACTCCAAAATCTAGTATGTTATTAAATCAATATATAAGTTGTAAATACCAAATTTGAGAAGTTTTGCAAAGTATTTTAATATAATTTTTGATGGAAATCATTTATGACCTTCAAGTAATGTACCACTTCCGGTGATTAAGCAGTGACCCAAAAGGGAGGTTCACAACTAGATTTTACAACAATCCTAAATACAAAATTTCAACTTTCTACGGCAAACCATTTTTGAGTTATGCGAAATACAAACGTATGTACGAACGAACGTACGAACGAACAGACGCCACGACGAAACTAGTCAAAATGGATTCAAGGATGGTCAAAATGGATATCTCCGTTGAAATCTGAAAACCGAAAATTTTCGCTATTACAATACTTCCTTTACTTCGTACAAGGAAGTAAAAATATTAATAAATTATAAAACACATTTGTGCGTTTCTATTCTCACATCTCGAAATAGGCCATGTTCATTAAGAAGACAATAAAGTTTAAATGACTAGTAAACATCGCCCTAGTTTAGTTGAACACAGTAACTTGGAAAAAGTAAACACAGCTGATGGAACTGTTTGTCTCCTGTGGATCAATTAGAATGGATCAGCTAACGGAGGAGATGGATCGCCTTTGCTTCGCTGATAGTTCTAAACTCACTATCAGACCTCCTCACTCCCCCATACCCTCGTGGCAAACTAATGTGCGCAAACATTTGAGAAATATTACAAGAGTTTTTTTGATTTGCCAATATGTAGTTTTTTTTTAATTTTTATATGATAGAAATATGTGGAACAATCCAAAATATTACCTACTCAACGATATATTTTGGATTTTTCAGTTCAAATAATCTCTCTCTCTCTCTCTCTCTCTCTCTCTCTCTCTCTCTCTCTCTCTCTCTATATATATATATATATATATATATATATATATATATATATATATATATATATATATATATATATATATATATATATATATATATTAATATGTATTGATCTTGTTAAATATTATCGTTGTAGAATTTAACAATATCAATAGTGAACAAACGAAATAAGGGTCGAGCAGGTAGAGAAGGGTAACTGACAGGCGATGACAGATGTCACCACATAAGTGATAAGGGATAAGTTAATTTAAAAACCTTACTGAGAAGTTAACACTGTAACAATGCCAAAACTGGAACATCTAATCAATTTTAAGAACTGGTCCCCTTAGGCTTGACTGGCCTCGAGGAAAAAGTGGAAAAGGTATGATTAAATTAGACTACTTGGTTAATAGTTCGCAGATACCGGCTGTCAGGACAAGGGGCGGAGCCATCCGATGAAATCCCAGAATTTCCTCCCTCTATAAAACTAGTAGGCCAATGAACATCGTTTTCAACTCCCTCTTAGGCAAAATAAGAGAGAAAGGGGAAAAGAAGCAAAGAGGTGAAAAGGGGGGACTTAGGAACTGGCCGAGGCTGAAGGAAGACCAGGCATAGGACTTCTAAACTGATCGAGGCTGAGGGTAGACGACGAGACTCTGAAGATGAGAAATGCGCTCTGAATCCTGACCTTGCCTGATGCAAGCCTACAACGATCGCCTTCAAGCCTTCGCCTGAGGAACCATCAACACCAACTAGTATAGATAGGAGATTTATGTTAAAACAATTAATGGCTAAGTCTAGGCTGAATCATTCCATGGTTAACTTTTTATTGTAATAGTTTGTTATTTCAATTTTGAAGAATAAAGATAAGTGGTAGCAAGGAGGTAGTTCTTTAGTAACCATGCCCATATTTAATTTGAATATATTTCATTAAGATAGCAGTAACGTTGATTAACATTAGTATTAAACTTAAAAGTAGGAACACTATCTTGGTTAATTATTAAATAATGGTAAACACAAACCAGGCCTTTGGAAAGGTACCCAATTTAGAGGACAAGGTAAGAAATTCAAAAGTATTCATAAACTTACTTAATTTTGGGATAATCATCTTCAATGATTGCCCAATGGCATCCCTATATATATAGACTAATGTATTAGAGCTAAATAGTAATCAAGCTCAACTGAAGTTAGAGAAACATAGCAATATATATATATATATATATATATATATATATATATATATATATATATATATATATATATATATATATAAAATAACACATACCTTGGAGTCATTCATAAAATATTACTTTTATAGCAACCATATAAAATCATCCTTTTATAGGGACCACATAAATTGAAAATAGTAAAAAAAAAAATAAGGGAAGTTTATCTGTATTGTAAACAATATTTATATACTAATATATTTAAAACTATGATTTCCTTTTACATTATGCTGCTAACTCTTGAATTTATTACATTTTTTATAGGATATATGTCTTAAATAGGGTTACTTTGCAAAAAAAAGAATGATACATCCCTTTAGGTTTAATCATAATAATGTTTTTATTAATGGTTAGAAAAAAGACTCTTCAATATTGGTTTGGGAAAAGTTGTAAGAGAATCAAAGACCCAGACCAGCAGAACGATCTTTATCGTAGGCAGAAATTCTGGACTAGGCTGAGGACCTCGATATTTTGGGAGATGAATAGCTGCATAGAAGAAGTCTTCCTTACCCTGGAAGATGCTGTGAAGAAGGAGAGACTTGCTCTCAATAACTTAAAAACAAAATATATGATTACTAGTCAAGCTCAAGATTCTTACGAAGATTTTTTTTCCACATTGACCCTTACTCATTCGAACAAGTTGACCAGTTAGTGTACCTGTGACCCCCGGTAAATGCAGGTCATGACGTTCCTGGTTAGATAAGGAGGCGAATAGCATCAGCCAATATATGCTAATAGGACTAAGTAGATATCTAGGAAATAGCTCGATATCAAGCGCTACGAAAACAAGGCTATATAAGACCAGACTAGTACTTACTTATGAAAATCCTTTGACGTATCTACGGCACATTTCTCAGATGGCTCATCATGGAAAAGGCGCATATATAGAGAAGTCTACTCTTTGCTTAATGAGGCTGATGTAGCTAGAGTTGGACCGGTAGGCTACGATGATCAGACCATGCCACCAGAATGGGACCCTGCGAGATCCCAAAAAAGCTTCCTGATGGCATGGTACCTTGCTCTCATAGAGCCCACCCGGATCTACAATGTTCAATGAGGCTGCTCGGTGTTCAGAATTGGAGGGTAGTTGCACTTCATCGATTCAACTGGCGGAAGCTGTTTGAAGAGGCAAGGACGTAGTAATGGATTGTCCGCCGAAACAGGATTTAGAATTTTTGGAATCCCTAAGATTTGTCAAAAATTACTAACGACATAGAACGAAACATAGACAAAGCCTTATGTTCAATTTTCAATGTCTACTTTGTAAAAATTGAATAACGTGCAATGTAACTATTATTTGTTTATTTTTAAATATTTGGTTTAATCTTTAATTTGTATTATTGTTTCGGCAAATATTAAATATAATTATAAACATTACACGTAGGTATTTATTGTACAATATTTTGTACATGTTTTTTTTACACATTATAGCAACTCAGTAGATCTTTATTTTAATTTAATATTTTCATTTTAAGCCCCACTGGTATAAGAAGAAGCGCATTAATCAGTGAACAATCAGCGCAATAGTTAAAATGTTCATACTTTTTTTTCAGAGACCATTTTCTTTACAATGAAAAATAATCAATGAAATAATTTAGTCCCTTTTCCTACTTGCCTTTTTTATATAATATTTTTGCGTCACATGTTTTCTAGATAACGTTCCTGGCCGTTTTAATTAATCGCCAAGGCTTAGGTACAACGTTTTTCAGACATTACCAACCTTTAGATAGTTCTTAGATTCTTAGATAGATAGTTGTTCAAATTGAAATATTTTAGAAACAGTAGTGTAATTTGAAATAATTTCATCCTACTTTCATAGGGAACCCAAATTTTTTAAAGAGTTGCTATTTAGGTAACGACCGGAAATAATGTAATCAATTATCTAAAGTTATATTCGTTATAAAACTTAACTTGTATAAACCAAAACAACCTAAACTCACTGATGATTGATGTGCCGTCACTCACTCACGATTAGTTACAGATATCGTCCGCATTTTTCAAAATTTTCACAACACATTGATGTGGCTCTTCATGTAGAGAAAAGAGGAGGTCCAAGTGAGCAGATGACCTGTAAGTGATGACACTCAAGAAGCGGAGTAGGTGAGAGGAAAAGAAGTGAAATATCGGAAGCAGCTTGAGAGCGTTGAGTGTCCCTAGCGAGCAAACATATCAGCGAAAATGACTGTTTGATATCGGCCTAGATCTCCTCTGCCATCAGTATCAGTATCTCTTTATGTCTTCAAATTTATGACTCCATCATAGATGGAAATTTTTTTCCACACATCTTAGGATGAATTTTACAGTGTTTTGTATTTTAGGTGCGCCTGCATTCAAAATGATTTAGCTTGCCTTAATCTTAAAGTCCATTAAATGAATCAGATATTGGTCTAATTAAATTGTAATAAAATCCTTTAAAATGTAGTTATTTAGTTAGCTGTAAGTTGTTGAAACTTTAACACCGATATCGGACGGCACGACCAAGAGCTGTCGAAGTATCGTTACTCGAACCTTTAAACTGGTTGACCATCCTCTATCAAGCTTATTATAATTTTTCCTATAAATTTTTAACATTGAAACGATAATAAAATATCGAAAGAAATGGTCCGGGTGGTGGTCAAGAATAAAATAAAATAGTACTAACTATTTATTTAATGGCAACGTCACGACCTATATTGTAAGCCTTCATCAAGGCTAAAAGTAAAGATACAAAGGAGTAACGTAGAGGTATCAAAAGAAATCTACAGCTGAACAAATAGAACTTACATACTTATTACTTTAATTTTATGTTGAAAAATTGAGCAAATGGAAAATAGAAGTAATAAGTAATTATTCTATTTGTTCAATTTTAACATCTAAACAAAAAAAAACAAAGAAAAAACAAAGAAAACAAAAATAAATTAATTTTTATGCACGTTTGCATATTTTTAATACTTGCCCTTATTAAATTATAAATGTAAATTTGTAAAAAATCTGCAATCACAGATGTATATTGCACAATTTTTACAAATAAGTGCTACTGATCGTCCGGTTTTATTTTTCTTTAACCCTAAAAAAATTGTCTTTAATATTTCCTTAACCCTAAAGAATAGCTGTAATTATTTTAGTCTAAAAATTGCAATCCTTCTATATATCGAAAATTCCATGTATGTAATTTTTTTCATGGAACTTTCGTGTTCGATATAGAGGTTCGACTGTATTATCCCAGGATGTTAACTAGCTGAACTCATCTCTTGATGTAGTTACTTGTAGCTTAGTGAATAGTAGACCTCGCGAACTAATTCAGGAGTTTTTAAATTAATTTTCATCCGACTAATCCAATCACAACACAAATCTCCTGAATAGGAATGTGAATTTACATAAACCTCTTTCGCCTCAGTTCACATTGCTCTCTTGTAATTTCGACATCAGTAGTGCAATTGCAATTCTCAATCTCAAAAAATCGCCAGGATTCTACAATATTGAAGCTGTAGATATCAAAGACAATTCACAATTAATTACAGAACCGATTATCGAATTCATATACTTTTTTCATTATAAAATAATTTTACCTCTTCGCTATTATAGTAATTATTTGATTTTGTTTTACCTACATCTCCAGTGTAAATACGTATAAAAAAAAAATATGCCTTCACGGAGTATTTATTTGGAATTTGAAGAAAATCGAACAACGCATTTGGTCGTGACTGCGAAACAAACAGCTTTTTGATGATACTGGGCCATTAAAACGATCTCCGTCTTGCATTATAATTAAAAAATAAAATCTCTACAAATACGTCGTTTTTCCTGACTTCATAAAATATTTGTATTAAATTTCAAGAAAACCGAACGACATATTTGGTCGTAATCGTCTAACAAACACACAAA
Source organism: Rhaphigaster nebulosa (assembly GCA_948150685.1). NCBI lineage: Eukaryota > Metazoa > Arthropoda > Insecta > Hemiptera > Pentatomidae > Rhaphigaster > Rhaphigaster nebulosa. Next base: position 83,020,329 of record OX411306.1, on the reverse strand, counting down.
CAAATGAAATACCCAAGGTCGAATTGGAACAGAACCTCGATTACATTCCATCATTTATTTAACAATTCTAAAGTTGGAATTTTTTGTATTCTATTTCATAATTTTAGCTTTTTTTTATTGCTTAAAGCCCAAGTGTATATATCGTTTTTCCTGATTTCATAGAAAATGTATGCCAAATTTGCAGAAAATCGAAAGAGGCGTTTGGTCGTAATCGCGTAACGAACAGACATGAAAATGAAATGCCCAAGGGTAGAGTTGAAAGAGGTTCTTGCTTACGCTCGGTCAGTTATTTAACAATTTCAAAGATTTGAATTATTTTATTGTACTTTTTAATTTTTGTTTTGTTTTTAATTATTTAGTAAAATTTTGTGTTGATCAAACGAAACGTGTTTAAATATAAAATATTGTAATCTCACTGCAGGTGCTTGCTTGATACGAGTTAATTTCTCTATTGCCAGATAAAAATACAAAACGAAAAAAATAAACTAAAAGAATACGAGGAATAGAAAATTAATTTATACTGCTCTGTTGAATGAATATGTGTTCGGACTGCGGGGAAAATGAAAGGGGAAGCCATGGGTCTTGTTAATTCAAATGAAGTGGGCCTTTGGATAAATGGGATACTGAGTGTTAAAAATTAGCACTTTTTTTTTCGTTAGAGGAGGAGAACATTTTCAACAACGACCGATGCTTCTGTCCGATTTTTTTTCGAAATAGCTTTCGGCGGCATCATAAAGAATAATGGAAGGCTTAACTTGTTCCGAGGCCTAAAACATTAATTCACAAACTGTGGAGCCATTAGGACGGAATGAGTGCCATGCATATGCAATGCCCTATCAAAACGTTTTCCAATCTACCTCACTTGCCAAATTGTCTCTATAGTTGACCCTTTCCAGGGCAAGTTATTTTCACATAATTAAATATAGTAAAATGGTCGTTGAACCGAGTTATTGATCAACTAGTATTATTGTTGACTAAGATAAGTAAATCTGAGGAAAGCAGAAGGAGTGAAGGACTCATAAGGATTCAAGCATTTATTTATAATTTATTCATCAACATTAATAAATTATATTCCCAGAATTGCAATTAACCTTTATGTATAAATATACATATTATGTAGAAATCTACATAATATATATTTGTACAATTATTACTAATAAGATATATTATGAGGGAATACTGACTAGTATTTGAGAACCACTGATCTGAAGTGTTAAGTACTAAGGTTTCATCTTTCATATTTGGAAGTGGTGTAAATACAGATGAAAGACGATCAGCAATTAGATCAGATTTTTACCTATCCGAAACGGCCCATGAACCATCTCAATTAAATACAACGAGCAAATTTTAACAGATAGAATGCATCAATAATACTAAAACAGTGACGTGCGGAGAGTATTTTGATTTTTCTGACACAATTTATGGTAGAAAAAAAATACTGTAAAATGAAACACACCGTATGATATTTTCTTTTATTATTTTTTAAAATGAATGTGGGCACATTCATGATTTTAGGTATTCAAAGAAAACTCCTCCATCTGGAAGACTTTTTTGTTACTTCATAATTTACAACAATTTCCAGGATTGCATTAATCCAGCGGGAGTAAGTCTTCTTAGCATTCCCCTCTAACAGAGATAATAATTAAGAAACTGTATAATCATTAAAAAATAGAAATGATTTTTTAAAACTTTACCCTTTATGTCCATCCCTTTCAGAATCTGTATTGACAGCGAGGGTCTATTGAAACCTCCAGTTGGGGATATGCGAAGCCAGCAAGACATGAAGGTATTACAGTCAGTGTTGGTCAATTGAGCCGTGTTCAAGCCACTTAAAACCAATTATCACTGATACAACATGTCAACATGATATTATGTTTAGTCATAAGTGCAAGTCTAATGGCCCATTTGGCCCCCAAAGAACTAGTTATGGAGCTATGGGCAGCCTGCCGCCACAAAATAGAAATCATGGTTCATAGGAACGTGAGGTTAGGTGACACCTTCAGGCTATCTGAGCTTCCGGAATGTATATTTATGTAGAAGACCACATCGCGCGGCCAATGATCCTAATTCTAACGCAATTAATACAAAATTCAGTTAGACAAGAAAATAATGAGGAGATAAGGTACACAAGAATATTCGTAGAGTAAATTCTGCAAAAAGATAAGATAAAAAGGCTAAAAATTTATAAATCACTTGGAAAATATTTTAAAACCTATTTTGCTACAGTCCGTGTAGTACTGAAGGTGGCATCATTTAAGAATATGTAATAAAAAATCCTTTCATTTAAATTATTGTATTGGTCAATTCCCAACTGTAATGAATGATGAAAGATATAATACTTACATTTGGTCCCTTGGACCTCAAGGTACCCTTTTCCGGCTATTTACCTCATCACCAATGGTGGAAATTTTCTCTATAACTCAGTAGCTTCCCTCAATTGAGTAACCTATTGAAACTGATAGAAATTGGTTTGTTCGTTTTAATTTTCTCGAAAGATTTCAGTGTCAATTGGTCCTGGTATTTGTGAAGTTTTAGAAATTTGTTCAAACGTAAGTTTTTAATTCAGCGTTTTAAGTTATTCATATATATATATATATATATATATATATATATATATATATATATATATATATATATATATATATATATAACTGATAACAAAGGCATATAACAGTTATAACAATAAAAATAATTTAATAACAAAATTTGATTAATAAGTTAGTTATTTGCCGATCTATTAAAAACAAAAATGACAAAATCTTCTTATAATTGTTATAAATGAATAAAACGCATTAGTTCATGGTACGTAAAGAAAGCAAATTTTAATTGCGCCGAGTTAAAAAAAAATGTTGGTTATGAATTTTATTTTTTTTTTAAGTTACAGTTTTTAATTAATTTTGTATGATGATCAATGTAAAATTTTATAATTTCCAGTAAATAAATAAGTTTATATTATATACTGTTTTTTTTAACATCTCCTTTTTGATTATTTTTGACATTAATTTGAAAATATTTCAAGAAATTATGGTTGTACAACGATTCAAGGGGGCCCATGTAAATAATTATTATTTAATTGATTTTATCTTATTGGATTTATACAACTTCAAAGTTAATGGTCCAAGACAGTGACAAATCGGTCTAGATCCACGGATTACGCCTATTCGGGGTCAGCACGCGCACGAGGACCTATGTTCTTTCCTCGAAGCAGAGCGTCTATGGCCAAACCTCCGGGTGGCTATTTATACATATATAATGGAATGCAAGTCTTAACCGATTTATTTACTCATGTTTTAAGCTGAAAAAATAGCTGAAATAAATAAAATAAATAAACTAAAACTCACACGTGCTTAGAAGCATATTTCAACGACTGGTTTGGTGTATGGTTATATTTGTGTATTGTAGTCCAAAGTGGATTTCGTTATGTATGACTATTAATAAAGAACGTTTTTCATGAAATCAGTTAAACAATTCAGTCAGATTTTACGAGTTTTCTCTTCTATCTAATGTAAGAATCCGATATTATTTTCCTGCAAAAAGTCAAGCTTTATTTCGCTTATTTGTCTTGCTTTTGAAAAATTGTATTTTATGTTCTTATGTTGTAATCGACATTAGACATAAAATAATACGAATTGAAAAAATATCTCCAAATCTAATGAATCATTGTATCTAGTATTTCAAATCCTTTCTGAATGATTATCATAATATGAAAATGGACCAACATCTCAATTGTGTGCCATTATACAATAAATCTAAGCAACAACTGGTTCCTTGGCTTCTGATATATGGTGCTATATTTATGAGTTAGGTTGAAAGGTTTTGATTTTTATTAGCAATCATTTATTCAAAACAGTTATATATTTAAAGATAGTTGATTTAAATTATTGGTCGGTAGATATCAAGTTTTAATATATAAAAATAGTGAATTTATGTTAATTTAAATAAAACTCCAGAAGATGATTAACTTATGTAAATTTCATTGTATAAATATGTGTATTATTTCCTAAAGAGACATGTAGAACAAATATATGCACTCATTTGTAGGGAAACTGTTGTCGGAAAGAAAACAAATGTTTTTTTCTGGGAAAAATAAATGGAAACCCCTGTTTAAACATTCAGAGCCTCACTAACATTTATTCTTTAACAATCTATATATTTCTAAATACAAGTTTTCGTTTTTAATGCTGTAGACAAATTTATGTCTTTTTTGCATGTTTTGCTTCTGTTATGATATGTCACATACATTTTTATTATTGCGAAAATTACTGTTAAAATTTGAGAAATTAATTTTTAGGTTATATTAAACATATGATTCTTTGTGGCTTAGTGGTATTTCTGGAAATTTTGTTTTTCCAAAAATGTGTCATTCGGAAATGAGCAGAACTTTTTTCTACTCATTACTCGTATTATCTAGCATGGATTTTGCATTATCTGTTCATAAAACCTCGTGATTTAAAACAATAAATTTTAGTGGTCATAACTGATCATTGCCTTTTAATTTTTTTTTATTCATGCATTTTAAATTTATATACATGTATAATACATTGTCCGAACAACATTATAATCAATTAATATAATATTCATATTTCAAATATTAATATTGTTCAGTATGTATTGAATATTGATTATTAGGAAATTTCGATTGTGTTATAATTTATAATTTTCTCAGCCGAATTTCTGGTTTGATACACTGCGTAAGGTGGTTTAGAGTTATTTGGTGGTCGGGGTACGATTTACACTAAATAATTGATAATAATTCAAAGCAGTGCTTTTATTTCCCAAAGCAATTGGTACATAAAAGGTGTACTGGAACACAATGAGAAAATAGCAGAATAAGAATTATTGGACAACAATACACACATGAGAGAGCTCTCAACAGAACAACCTTTTCAGGGAGGTGATTAATAGGCTTGCCAATGAACACGCAAGAAAATTTGACTATTGAAATTTGCAATAAGAAAATTAGTTAATTGAAAATGTTTAGCGGAAAAACGAAAAAAATGAAATAATTAATTTTATATACATTGGCAAGCCCATTTTACAACCATAACCTCCCTGGCACTGATATCACTATCACTGCCCAGTCGCCACAGTGGTATAAAATAAGGGATAATGCTTGCTTTAGTGATATCTCTAGTGTACTAAGTAGAAAGTTAGCGGTTCCTGTGTTCATAAAGTCATTATGTGTTCTAAAAGGAAGGAATCACAGGAAAGTTCGGACTTCTCACCGCTAAGCAACAGTCCTCTCTACCCACAAATTCACCCATTTCCTTGTTTCTGTAACATGGGTTTTAAACTAGGCTGTAAATGTATAAAGGTGTTGTTACCTAGCCTCATGATATAAATAAATAAATGTTGATTGAATTCTCAGCTATCATTCATGCTCCGACATGAAATAAATAATTATACGATATATTTAAATTATTTTCATTGCATTTTACTTATTCCTTTTTTTTAATAATTCATGGAATGAATGTTTTTGTTTTTTCGAGAAATCGTTTTAGCTTCCATATTATTATTCATAAGCAAATAAATTCTGTCACTAATACATTTAAATCACACGTTTTTATGTTGTTTAGCTCACAACGGAAGGGTATTTTATTATTAGATGTTTTTTTAATTTGCAGAAAATTGGCCAAAAGCTCGTCACCTCCCTGTTACCAGTGAAAAAATTTGAACTTTTCTATGAATGCAAAACGCTTCTAAATTATTAATAACTGGATCGTTCGTTACGATATAATGATACACTTTCCGTGCCTCGGATCCAAAATTGTTTTAAGCCTTGCTACCTCGGATCATTTGGTTATTTCACACCACTAGGCAAATTTCCACTCAAAAACGCTATTGCAACGTTTCCGGAGACCACGTTAACACAAGGCGGTTTGTTAAACTCCATTTCTTAAACGATTCAAATACTTCACAAAATACCGTAAGAAATTCAGTTTACACACCTTTAATCACGTTATCTGTCTTAATACTTCATACGAATACCGACTGTGCCATGTTTTGTATTTTATTAGGATTAGTAAACAATTAGGAAATCGGATATTCGGTAATTCCAAAAGCAAGTTATATATTAGATTATGAAACATCATTATCTCATATTACCAAACGTTTATCACCCAACTCGTTTCAGTTTAAATTGTCCATATCATTAGTTGAACTGTTAGAAGTCGATGGTGCAATCATTAGTTGCGGTGGAACTGATTCATGGAGCTTCATCGTTCCTATCTATTCAAATCGTTATAAGAATATAACAGTTACATATTTGAAATTCATAGGTTTTAAAATTCAAAATGAAAAACACAAGTTTTAGCATTTAATAAACTATGAAAATCATTATATTTACAATGCTCTGGAACAATAATGAGGTGAGCAAATTTTACTAGGAAATCTACAGCAGCCTACAATCATTTAAACCAAAAATTAATTCATGTAGAGACAGCGAGGAAAATCTGATCACAAACAGAGTGCATGTACTGGAACACTGGCAGAACTACTTCGACGCGGTGTGTCTCTTCCGCTGGAGATGTTCGAAAAAATTCGATATAGTAAAAGAAATATATAGATATTGAAATTTGAGAATCGAAAACCGATATTTTTTTCGAAATAATAAAACAAAACAGTCTACAAGGATGGCGGGTTCGACAACCAAAGAGCCAAGACAAACTTGTTGAAATTGGACTAGTGGATTGGTGTGTTCCTGAAGCGATCCGTAGTGGTTGTGGTCAAGTCGACCGACATCTAACGGTATCAGATATTGTTATTATTTATTTGTTATTGTTATTGACTACTTATGTTCCATATTCGGTTCAAATTTTTTCTCAATATCTTGGAGACTACCAACCACACGAATAACAATATAAATGTCGTTTTTAAAGATAATTACATTTTTTTAAATTCGATCCCTAATAGAGAGCACTTAACGTTTAGTTTCCCAGACCAAGAATTAAAAAAATATATATATTTTTATTTTTTATTTTATATTTTGGTAAAGATCCTGGAAATTGTTCTTCCTACGAAGATAACCATTATAAAATACTTTATGGTGCATTTAACTAGCTCTTATTTGAGTGATAATAGACATTTGCACGTCTGATAGTTCTAATGTTTTTCTCAAGATTTGAGTACGTTGCATAGTGTCAAAATATTTTGCCAAAATATGTCTTTTTTTTAAATGCTTTATTTCGGAAACCATTAGACGTACAGATGCTTTTTTCCACTCAAAATAGAGTTACTTAAATGCCCCATAAAATATTTTATATTGATTATCTTCGTAGGATGAACAGCTCCCATGATATACTAAGTTAAATACAGAAAATGGTGAATTCTCATTTTTGTAATTTGTTTATCTAAACTTCATCTCAGAAAATATGAGACGTACAGATGTCTATCATCACATAAATAAGAGCTAGTCAAATGCATTATAAAGTATGATATTTCATAATGATTATTTTCGTAAGAAGAACAGTTTCCATGCCAAAATATTTGCCAAAATAAATCTGAAGAATGGTGATTTCTCGTTTTTCGAAAAAATAATTGTTTTTTGGAAATTCTATATCTAGTCCACATAAAGATCTCTATTAGAGTTTAAATTTTAGCAAATTGTATTTTCTTTACTAAAGACATTCTTAATGTTTTTCACGTGGTTAGTTGTTTTCAAAATATTGAGTACGGAATGAAAAATTATTTTACTTAGAATGTCCTATATTTTCGTAATTATTTTCTTCCTATAATTTCGTAATTCAAACCCTCTCCTAAAATGAGTCCTCTAGTTTGGCCCCCGCTCCCTCCTCGTTAAATTTAAAGAATGGTTAATCATGCAATAAAAAATGAATATGTCTAAACTTGTAGAGAATTTAATTTCTTACAAGTTTTATAAAAAACACAGCTAACTACGTGGGACACAAAAAACGAGATATTTATAAAAAACCTATTTTTATTATTTTTTTTTTTTACATTGGATCTTTACTAACTTGAGACGCCAACACGAGATTTAGAAAGTCCCAATAAAGGTGCATGCAAATTTTCAACTCAGTATCTTTCATTCCGAGGTTTAGCCTTTTTTCACCTTATTTCACTGGGTTATATAGTCAACAAAAATGGTATACCTTTCGATTAATGCGCAATTTTTTTGGTCGGTTGTTATATTTATGAATATTTAAAGTGCTATAAGGAGAAGGCTTTGACCAAATTATATAAAAACGTTAGATCGGTTTTGGCCTATTCAAAAACAAGCTTTTCGGCTAATGCACAGAAATGTTTAATTATTTTTCGTCATCAGCGGTAAAAGTAATTTCAAAATGATAGCTCAATCATTGGTTTTGATCCAAGTGTTAAAGTTAGATTAAGGGAAGTTGTAAGCCTTTAAGTAAAATTTGAAAAAAACAACGGTAATTTTGAATAGATTGTTTAGTTTTCTTAATCAGCGGTGAAGGTAATCATAAAAAATAATGGCTCATCATTGGTTTTGAGGAGGTATTAAGAGAGATAGGGCGTACCGACTGAAACACCTTTGAAAAATAATATATAGTGATTATTGTATTTACTTTAAATTTTGTGAATTGTCAATTTATGTATCTCTGGTTATTTCGGTTCTTATCTATTTATCCGTTGAATAATTTATGTCATAGCTCCACAAAAATATTATCTATATAGGCAATAGGCTTATTACTCATACCGCTCAATTTATTTATCCTCAAAATATATAACGATCCTGACCTGATTTGAGATTCAGTCGTTTCGCTGGCGTTAGGAGATAGTTTAGTAAGAAGTTATGAACTGTTGGGGGAACAATACGGCGGGAATTGCTTTAACCTGTTAACTTTGAACAAGGGGGGCTTAAAATAGTAGTCACAACTTTCTACTTGGAGTGGCTCCTCTTTTGGCTTCTTCCGAACATCATATTTATCCCTGCCCGTGACGTGTATTGTTTAGCTATCTCGCTTTTGAAACTACGGCAAATCGAAATTACTTAACCTTGGAAGTTTTAGATATAATTTTGAAAATGCGACTTTTTTTTAAATTTATTTATTTACATTTCTTAGCAGAGAAGTCCTTTACAAATAGAGTCTATCTCTAAATTATCATCACAATTATCATAACACTACACTTTTTTATTTATTTCTTAAGAAATTCAAAAATTAATTCTATACTGGACCAAATAACTTACTACAGACTAGAAATAGCAATTAAAAACTATGACAATCAAGAGCATGCATAAACATTGACAAGAAATAAACAAATAAAATGGTCTATACTATGTTATGTTTTAAATTAAGTTTAAAAATACAAATACAAAAGTCAAGACACAAATAATAAAAGAAAGGGCAAAAGCCACCTCATCAAAATAATATAAGTAACAAGATTACTAATCAATATTAGCTAAAAACTATTATTAGTATCTAAAATAAATAAATTAATCTAAAATTAAAAATCTAAAAATAAATAATAAAATCTAATTATCAATGTATATGTTCTTTCTTTTTTTTCAAACAATTGGCATAATTGTGTTAAAAAATAAATTAAGCTACTAAAAAATATAAATATATTAATTCAATAATTATAAAGCCAAAAATTGTTCTATTGTCTTTTACGATAAGACAAGTATATTTTTTAATCTGATCTATCCAATCAACTCTCTACAATTAATAATTCCAGCCATGAACAAATACAATTTTCTCATATCATCTATTGTTTTTGGTTCAAATTTTCCGAGTCCATTGAAATTTTCCTTTCCTTGGTAAAGTCATAATCTCAAATTAGTATATATATGACACTTAAATAATGCATGATAAAGTGTTTCATTCCTTTTTCAGTTGCACATTTTGCTCTCTTTTTGTGGATCAATTCTGACTATTGTATTATTTATTGAAATCTTTATCATGTAGCGTAATTTGCATTAATATTCTAGTGTATTTAAAGTTAGCCGGCACTAATGAATACTGTGAGATTTGGTAACTGTTGCAAAAAAGATTTAAATACTCGCTGTAATCTGAAGCCTGTAAATGTTCCATATCCTTTTCATGTAGGTAGCTTTTATATTTATTCAGAATTCTATTGATAACAGTCTTTATTTTGGCAGGATCATTTACAAAAATCAAATTTCTCTCCTCAATCGTGTCCAAGAGACCCTTCAGTTGGGAACACCAATTTTATTTTGGAAGTGAAGATTTTTCTGGACTCAATTTACTTCTGAGCTGAAGGAAGCATAATTTAGGGCACCCATGTTCATCAATTTCTAAAAGTTTGATTAGCAAGCCACTTTTCCTACTCGGTAGTGTATCACTTGTTAGTGCATACTATTTAAAAAAAAAAACCTCAATTTGATGAATATTTAATTGTATTAAATAACGGGTATAATAAAACCACTATCAATCATATTTTTAAAAAACAATTACAAAAAAAAGACAATTAATGATATCTATTCAACAATCCCTTAAGATAGGCCCATCCCGAAACATTATGTTTTGATTCCATATTACGGCCCTATATCCACCAAAGTCGGAAATGAATTAAAAAAACTAGGATTGAACCCTGCATTTAAATTAGAAAAAACCCTATCCTCATATTTTTCTTCTCCTAAACACAAAATAGGCCCTTTCCAAAAAAGCGGAGTATACGAAATAAATTGTAATGATTTTGCAGCCAAATATCTCCAATAGTCCAATCTTAAATTTATTGCCATCTATAACAGAAAAAAAAATTACTCACCGGCCTTACTGGAAAACCCTGAACCTTAAACCGTTTACCTAAAAACATCCTGCCTATCTCTCGGTCATTGTTAGTACAATGCGGGAAGGAACCAGTACAAACTTTTCTGTTTGATATAATCCATTTAAACCTTGGTGAGTACCAACATGTATTTGATTTCTTGTCTTAATTAAATTCATAATTCATAAATCTTTTATAATACTGATTTATATAATTTAATATGTATAATAATACCAACTATATTTTGAATTGCTTATTTTTGAATTTTTTGTGTGTTTTTAGAACTGAGGATGAATGTATAATATTCATAGTTTTCAACAAAACAAATTTATACAAGGGGCAAATATCATGCGGATGTCAACGGATCTCATAATACGCGCTCTCACCATAAATGTCACAGACATACCAACTGACTAATATAATATATCAAACAGTGGCATTCTTATCATAATAAGAATAATAAGAAGGAGCTAGATGTTTGATTTCCTTCAGGAATTCGATAAGTGAAGTCTTTTTCGATAAATGACCAATAATTCTAGTGTTTCTTTAGAAAACGCTTGTTTTTTTGTCTCTTCTCCATCAAAACATTTGTAAAATTCATCAAACATTCTCAGAAACAGTAAAGAGGAATTGAAATTGCAATAATTACTCGGGCAATAATGAAATGGATAGACCCTGATGAAGCAAGTTCCGGTTCGGTTCCATTGACGTTCTTTTGTCTGATGACTAAATTTCGTTTAGTTTGATTGATTTATATGTAGAAGTAATTAGTGAATTTAAAATCTGTGGACATTTCTGTCCATTAATAGTATATAATATGCCAGTGGGTTACAAAATAAAATACATGAAAGAATTCAAATTCAAATCGATTTAAAATAACAATTCTATGGAATTCAAAGGGGGAGATGAAAAGATAATTCAAAATTTAAATAAAATGCAAAATATAGAATAGAAATTATAAAAATTCGAATGGATTACGAAAATTCAGACTCAAATAAAGTAAGTTGAAAAAACAAACTAATTACAGAATTTTAAAGGAATAAACAAAAAGCATATAAAAAAAATAATATTACGAAATATGTAAAAATACAAAAAATAATCTGTTATCATTCTTTTTAGGCTTTAGTACAATCACATGATAGAGTGTTGACCTAAACATTAACTTTGAAATACAATTGATTTATTTGATATAAATCTTCAAAAATAATTTATACGTCGTTCATGAAATACCTTGAAAGTGTAACACTTGTTTTGGAGAGTAGATCATTTTCTTTAAATACTCATAACAATTGAACTAAAACTAAAATTTAAATAATCTTTTATTACAAGTATCATATCTTCTGGATCATGCGTTGGATGCAATTGCATATTAACATAATAACCACAATATGTACCTGACGTGTAAATCTACTGTTTCAAATGCAAGCTTTAGCTCTTCTGCTGAACCTAACTAAAACTGAATACTGATATTAATTAGCTGTTATGTTGCCAATATAATATATATATATATATATATATATATATAGGACACAGAGTGTATAAATAGAAGATTATTGAGACAAATAAAGCAGTTGTATTTCAGATCTCGTGAGTGTTGCTTCTTACTCCCTTTTCCTTTATTTGTTTTATATATATATATATATATGAACATTTTATTATCTTTAATACATTTGTGATTAAAACAATAAAAGCAAAAAAAAATATATATAAAATGATAAATATATAATGATAAATTTTCTGTCGAATCCGAACAGACTGAACGTCTACCAAGCAATTGATTACCGAATAGGGAAAACAAATAAATGACGTGGAAACAACAATATAGGATGAAAGTAAGGACAAAATAAAGGCTCATAGATCATAAAAAGGGAAAAAATAAAAATTCTAATCATACCTGAATAATTAATTATCGGTACTACATAGTAACCGATATTGAACACAAATGGTTCAAGTTGAAAATCAGTGTAGAGAAATGTTAAGAAACCTAAAACGTCATAAATCCGTTCCTTATCTTTATTTACTTTATATTCATTAAACCCTGGAGAAGGCGCGTGGGTTACAGGTATCCCCCAGCCATCTTTAACGCAGTATACGTCATCGTGTGTTAACATTAGGGATATGAAATTCTTAGTAGCTGCTTCCTTTAATCCCATCTAGGACCTAATTCACCCAGTTCCCGTCATTCACCTGCAACATTTTCTTTAAAGGATCGTTTTTTTCATCTATCCGAATCGTCAGGTTGAACGATGGAAAATGGTGGGAAAAACCGTTGGTTTGGCATGAAGAATGATACTCACCTACACCATTGTTTTTTTTCATCAATCCGAACCTTACATCCAGCCTTTTTCATTGATTTGATTCATTTATTTTATTGATCTTCTTTTTAAGTGATTTCATTTTAATTTATATAGAATAATTGTAAACAATCAATTCAAAATCAAATTATAACTCATTTAAATTTCCACCCCGACCCGTGTTCATATGTTGAGGGAAGTAAATATTAAGTAATTAATAATAAATAATAATTATTGTTCGATGTTCACTAAGTTGATAGATCATATTTGAGGGGAGGATTTCTAAATAAATTCATTATTAGCTTATATCTGATATGTATTAATTGATACTTTATAGATTTGGTTTGGTGAGAACATTATTGATTAAATTTTGATAAAAGTATATCAACCTTGAATATCTGTGATGTAAAAAAGAGCTGAGAAAAAACCGACGTGATAGAAAGATGCAGCTCAACACCGGCAAGTTTTGAAAGCTATCGTTCCTACACGACGGTTTTGGAACGCTAGCAAATCCGACGTTTTTTACTACAACACGATCGGTTTTTCTTTCATTGGAGCTCTGATTCGTCTTTTTTTTTTTTTTTGTTGCAGGATTATACGCAGATTATTTTTATTAATATTTTAGAAATCATCTCCGGCATGGTGCATCCTCTCTCTGTGCCAATTCTCTCAATCAAATCTACATACATGAGCCTTGGTCTGCCTTGAGGGCGCCTTCCTCCCGGTCTTGCCTCTAGAAGCCACCTGGCCTTAAGGTCATCTCCCATTCTGTTAACATGCTACATACATCATCTTTAGGAAGGATCTAACTCCTAATTCCTCTCGCACCCTCTCATTCCTTATTCGGTCTAGCCTGGTTTTACCTAATATTTTCCGTAGGAATCTCATTTCCGCAGATACAACCCTGCTGGAATGGCGGTCTAAGAGTGTCCAGCTTTCCGATCCGTTTAGTACCACTGGGAGAAAAACCGATTTGAATAGCAGAATCTTCGCTTTCCAATGAGTGCCATGGATATTTGGTAGAATATTCCATTGGCCTTTTGGACTCTATTCATGATCTCCTGGTCTATTATTCCATCCTTGCAGATCATTGTTCACAGGTAGCAGTAGGTATCGGTTTGCTCAAGGGTCTCTCCATTGCAAGTGATTCTGAAATCCTCGTTCCATCGTCCAACACACATAATCTTGCTTTTGAAGGCATTGATCTGCGTACTTCTTAGTTGCAGTTCTTCTTGCCACTCATCAACAGTGACCTGGAGAGATTCAGCAGTATCCGCCACCAATACCACATCATCTGCGTACATCAATGCCATTGCCAACACTGGGTCATATTCCAGTATCCCACTATTGCTTTGGATGTCTTCCTTTCACAAAATTTCCAAATGGCATCCATGAAAATTATGAACAGTAGAGGGCTCAGGCTATCGCCCTGTTTATTTCCCCTAAAGAAATGGAACGACCTGGACTTAGTGCCGGCTAGCCTTGTTACTCCCTTTGGGTCTTGGTGAACTGACTTAATTGCACTTATAAGATTTTGTAGGATTCTCCTATCTTCCAATGTATCCCATACTTTCTTTCTAGGAACATGGTCCAAAGGCGCCTGTAAATCTAAAAGAAGCAAGGTATACTGCTTTACCTCTATCCCATGCCTTCTCAGGGAGAAGATATGATCCTGTGTCTGCATACTGGGCCTAAAACCTGTATGTTCCTCTTCCAGATCCTCTTCCACCAATTCCCTTAATCTTGGTTACAGGATCCTAGTGTATACTTTGCATATCACCGATGACAGACAAATGGGGCGGTAATTATCGCATACACTTTGGTTTCCCTTCTTATAGATTGGGATAATGATGTTATTTTCCCAGTCTATTGGTATCCTTTTGAGATCCCAAACCTTTTAGACTAATGTTTGGAAACCCTTGACTAGTTCATTTCTCCCATATTTTATAAATTCGGATGCAATCCCATCTGGCCCAGCCGTTTTTTCCATCTTTACTTTAGCAATGGCTGCTTCGACTTCTTCCTCTTATATGGTGTCAAACCAATAGCCTGTGATCCATATTCAATTCTGCTTCTCGTCAGAATTCCCTACCGATGATAAAATAATCAATGGTGCTGTTTCTGGTAACCCTTCCATTGCCTCTTTCAAATGAGATTTTATGGATCGTCTTATGATTATACCAAGAGTTTCCAATGAGCATATTATTTTCCACGCAGAACTCAATTAGCCTGATTCCATTGTTATTAATGTACTCTTCACCTCCCCAATTGTTCCGAAGGATATTTGATGATCCCGACCTGTTCCTGCATTTAAATCTCCGGACACTATGATCATTCTATTCCGATTCCTTGTGTTGTCTACTGTTCTCTACAGGTCTTCATAAAACTGGTCTTTATCTACCGTGACAGAATCTTCAGTAGGGGCATATATCTATGTCCATACGATGTCCATATTAATAATCCTATATGATATGGATTCCCAGGCTTCTACTCTATCAAATAATTCATCCTTCAGGACAAATCCGACACCTTCTCTGGCTCTTTGTCCTATATTAACTCCTGAATATATCATACTGCACCCTTCTGGGGTACTTACTTAGTAATTACTTAGCCCAATAATATCCACCTTACATCTTTTATGTTCCTCCACCTGTTCTCTCTCTTTACCCGTAAGTGACGTTATATTCCAATTAGCAAATCGTAAGTCCTTTTTCCTGTCGCGTCTGTAACTATAGGACTGTCCGGATCCGAGACTGCTTATGTTTCTTTGAATCGATTTATACTAGATAGGTGGTGATTGGCCCGATGCTAGAAGTCCCGTATCCTCGGGTCAACTGGCCTCCTGAATATTTGTGTCCCCTCAGGAGACCTGGATCCCCCAGCATTGGGTCCCTGTTGGTCCATGGATCTTTATTCTTTATATTCAGACCACAACTCCTAGGAGGGATCCCTCATCCGCCACCTGGGGAACGCGAAAGAGTGTAAGAATGATTTTTATGTTGTGTGAGACAAAAATAAAACCCACTCCAGAATTAATAATCTACAATAACGTTACGTACAATAAATCAATTCGATACATCTTTCCTTAATTTTTTTTTGGAATTTTGGTGTGACCACCATAAATTTTAATTTGAAATAAATTTCAATAAATTATATTTTATTGATTATATTTAATTATTTATTTAATTATATAATTTAATTATATTGATTATATATAATTATAAATATAATAAATTATATTTAATTTATTGAGATATATTTGCCATTTCCTTTTCCCTTTTATTCAGGTATTTCAGTTTATTCACTAATTTCTAGTGAGGAGTTTTCTATCAATATTCACTTACAAAAAATAATTACAAAAAAATTATTATGGGGGCATCTCATAGAAGTAATTTTTATTGAAAATGTTTATATATAATATCCATTTGACAGGGGAAAACAATTTTTCTCAAAGATGTTTGAGAAGTGGATATATTAACTTTTGATAGAAAACTCCTCAATTTTGTTGCATTTTGCCAGCGGAATTCATCAAGAAAAAGTTTTTAATTATCCCGGAAGTGGCTAAAATTTTGTCTTTTGCTCTTAAAACTTTATTTAGGGTTATATCAGTGTGTTTGCCCGTTTTCGAGTTGCTGATAATTTACATCATCTCTTCCGAATATTATTTGGACTGCTTCACAAGGTCTGCTATGCCATCTTCTTGTTTTACACCACTCATCAAAATTATTATCCAGTTCGTGAAAACATGGTTTATGTTGTAGGGATATATTCCTTATCTCTTATGCATTTTTCTTCAATTTAATCGTATCTAAATTGAAACCAGTAAACAGTTTTTAAATAATTTTAGTCAAACTTATTCATCTAAAAGGAATCATGTTCAGCATTAGTTTTCCTAAACAGAAGAAATATAATGCTTTTTGAATCTTTTAGGTATCAACGTTGTGTCATAGACTGAAATTGAAAAGAACCAGATATTTTTTTTTTAATTATGAGGGTAAAGTCTGAAAAAAAATTGAAACGGAACTCGGTCGGTGCCTTCAGTTTTACAATTTAGAAATTTCGCAATCACGCAAATGAGTTCTGATAGTTGAAAAGGTCTAATATATCAGCTATAGCTGTATAGCAAATATTTCATCATCCTTTTGTGAGGGCGGAGTACATGATGGATAAGCTTTCGGAAATTAATAATTGTCTTCAATTGTAATATATTTTCCTCAAAGTTAATTAATCCGCTCTTCAATTGTAAACCATTTTTTTCAAAGTTAATTTATTTTAAACTGGTTAAGTAGGTATTTAACAATAAAAAAAAAAGATCATAATAAAATACAAACACGTTTTTAACAATTTTTGAGGGTGTGAGAATAAAAAATTGGCTCCCAAATACTATTGAACAGAATTGATTTTTAATCGAACAGAAATATCCAAATAAAGAAAATATCGAGAAAAACTAATGCATGATTATTAAATTACTTAAAACGTGAGAATAATACATATAGAACACTTTACTAGAAATTCATTATTTTTTTCAAATCAATAAAATATTTATTTCTAAATATATTTATTAAAAAAACAAAAAAAAAAAAGTAGAATTAATGATCTGATTAGTTGAGGAAGCAACTATCAGTTATTTAATATTTTAAAATTAATTTTTATTGCCAACGGGTAAACGCCCTGAGGCTAGACTGAAACGCAGGTGATAGAGTTGTGTTGTCAGATCTTGCTGACTTAGGATTGAAAGATAAGTCCAATAGGGACAGATTGGTGGCACCACACCGGTTCGGTAAGTCTTTATGATTTATTATTATTTATTTTGACTTTATCTTACCAACATATGAAATGTATTGTAAGGGAAGTATACAATTTCGAACTTGAGACCATGAAATAAGATCAAAACGGTTTGTGCGTGCGTATGTCAACAGCCTAGTCAAAAGTGAAAAGTTGTGCGAAAATGAAATTACGTGTTTAAGTTATTCATGTATTCACCTGTGTCTGGAAAGTTACAGTAACTTTTTCCATAAAATTGGTTTACCGGAAGTGCCACTTTTTATAATATATTTTACACTTTTTTTCAATTTTCTCGTAAACGGGTCTTTTGATTTTGATTAAATCAATGCACAATTAAATGAATTGAAATAGTGCGAAAAAGCTTAAATACCGAATTTTCAAAATGGCTTGCTCTGAAGTACCTTCAATTTTGTTAACAATTTCTCATTGTAGTGATAAAAGCTGGATAAAAATAAACCGTGAAAGAATTTGGTAATTAACTTAAGGAGAATGAAGGTCGGATTAACAATACAGGCAATGTTTCAGGCAATGTAGGCAGCCGTCTATAGACTCCGAGCCCCGTACGTGATTTTTGAATAATTTGAATTAGTTTTAATTTCCTTTACAATAATGTTAGGTTTGTTTTTAAAGGACTAAAAACTTCACAAAATAGTTGATATGTTACCTTCTTATTTCTCCTGTAAAATAAAACTCAATTACACTGATTGACACAAACAACTGTCCTGACACTACTTTCGAAATAAGCGAAACAAGCGGCTTTAACGGCTCCGATGTCTTAAAATGTATTTACCTACAGATTTTGTAACCGAACGGAAACGTAAAAAAAAAAAAAAAACCTCCACGATATAATCGAACAAATCTAAAAACAAAACGTTCCATCGATGGCCTCTAAGTTTAAACATTATTTTGGATGGAGTTCTGGGATTTTTACCGCACATCATGGGCCATTAAGCGGTAAGGGGCCTCCTACGGCCTCCTCTTTTCTTGATCCGTCTCTGAATGTTTTAATATAATTTCAGAACCGATCCCTAGGAGATTTCCCATCTAGTTCAATACGAATCAAAGACAATATATTGTGGCGTTCAAGCAAAACTCACTAATTTAAGTCAAAATTGAAAACGATGACAGTTCATTTCTTTACTTAACAAACCATAGTTTTTCCATATTATAAACCATTTTACATCATAAAATCATTAAATTTCATATTTGGCTATAAGTTGCTTGACAAATTTAATTAGTCCATTATTTGTTTTTTCACCAAGCACAAATCATTTATCATAAAAATTCACTAACGGAATGTGACTTTTTATCGAACGCCCACGATATTTTATATTACACTTTTACTCGGTTATTTTTCATTTTTTCAAGTCTTTGGGGCCGTCACTCGTGTTAAATCTTTCGTAAAATATTAAAGTGTATCAAATTTAGAAAACAGTCGACGCTTTTTAGATGGATTCTGCAGCACTTTTGGGAAAATCGACGGAACTACATAGTTAGACATTCAGATAGAAGTGAAGAGATATCTTCATTATAGAAAAGTTAATTATTTGAATACATGATTTAATATTACAATATTTTTAATAAGATTTTCTGACAAGTAATGATGATGTTTAAATGTTATGTTAATCGAGGAATAAATCCTTGTTATAGCGTTAGTTTATTTTCTTTAATTGAGAATATTTCAAAAATAGCATTACATTACAATCATTGTAGTTACTTATGAATAGTTTTGATTTAATCCGTGGCATACATAAATATACTCCCAATACATTAAAATTTAAAAATTATAGTACCGATATATTAAAATTTGGTGTTGGGTTAAAATTTATTTAAATGCTACCTACCTACTAATTTTGATTTATTATTATGAGAAGTGTACTGGGTCAGGGTGAGGGAATCTATCACAAATTATTCTATAGTGACCTGAGTTATATATTATGTGTGCTGTTATTATGCATATTTGATAAGGGATGGCCATTGGGTAATCATTGAAGATGATTATTCCCAAAATATTTAAGCATATGAAGAAAAATAAAATACCTTTTAAGTCCTCCAAATTGGAGAATTTAGCAACGGCCTATTTTGTATTTGCCATTATTCATTAGTTAGTCAATATAAATATCTCTACTTACATAAATAACGAAATTGCTGTATAATTAGAGTTTATAGAGGCATTGTATAAAGAGCAACAACTTTCTTTAAAAACTATCTTTTGTTTATTTTTTTTTCCCTTAATCTTAATTTAAAAATTATTGTATAGTAATGTACAAGATCTAAATCCTTTTAATATATATTAGATACATATTTTCTGTTTTATTAAAATTTATATACATACAAATACATTTACTTAATTACTGAGTGATTCAAATTGATTAGATGAATTTAATCATTAGATGTTTGCAACAAAATATCTCTGGTTATTGTTAACAAGACTTATCTGAGGGAATAGATGATTGAAGAACACCTAGAGGTTCTAGAGATGATCTTCTGCAGCTCATCTCTGATTAGTTTATCTTCAGGACAAGTGTACATCCCAGCAGCAACTCTTCAAGCCCGTCTCCGTCTCATCAAGCAGTGTAGAGTCCAAAAAATCCCCGCTCTCCAATTGTCCTGGACAATATCCTCTATTTCGATTGCTCTTACCTCTTCCACTGGTAAGGGAGAGATGATTTATATGATTGGATATAAAATTGTCATGGTCGACTTTCCTTCTCCAACGTCGTTATTACTGGCCATTACACCTACTAAGGGAGGTGGTATTCTTGGCAGATTCAACTTAAAGCTCCTCCATCTGTGGCAGCTGCTCTAGGCATCCGAGTCTTTCTAAAAATCTCTTAATTTAATAAATAAATTTAACTCTTCTCGGAATATTAAACAAATTAATAAATATATAGTATGTAAGAATTTTATAATTAACTAAAGGAGAAAAATATTTATTTTAGAATAGTTTACATGAAGTAAATTTTTTCCTCGAATCTTTTGTTTATTAAAAAATGTATCACCTTATTATTTGATGTTTAAATCCTTTTGGATATAAAATTGTCATGGTGGAGTTTCCTACTCCAACGTCGGAATTATTGGCCACTACTCCTACTAAGAGAGCTGGTATTTTTGGTGGATCCAGGATAAAGGTCCTCTCTCTGTGGCTGTTGCTGTAAAGATCCGAGAGTGTTTCCAAAAATCTCTTTCCAAAAAACTTAATTTAACTCTTCTCGGCTTCTTTACCAATTTTTATGAACGTAGGTGTTGTACTTCAGGGTGATCGGCTTCTCAAACTTGATTATTTCTTCCTAGAGAAGCTATACCCAGTTGCTGTTAACTTAACAAAAACTGGCTAACTCCCCTACTGGTTCTCGAATCGGATTATCTTTTTATTTTCGAAGGATTCTCTAAAAGAGACTATTAGATTTGTTATGACACTTAAATAGACCTATAATGTCACTTATTTTTCAGTGTCATTGTGAAAAGACTCTTGGCTGGATGGTTTCCGACTAGGTGGTGATTTTTTTTTTTAGTATCAGATTGTCCAACCAGGTCCGCCTTCCTTCCGGATGCAGACTTATATCTTTGCGTGTTTACTTAACTAAATCGTATTTATGATTTAGCTGATACATATCACTTTACTTCATTGTACCTCTATTATTGATAATACAATGAAACCTATTGAATTGAAAAGAGAACAAGAGGCCCAAGATTAGCTTTGCCTAGGGGTCCCTACATGGCATAATGGTCTATTCTGGTCTCCCAGAATGAAGGAAACCTTTTTTCTCCAGATTAAAAAAAATATTTCAGAAATAAGAATTGAAAAACAGAAGCATAATATACCTTGGAAAGCTAAAGATTTTAGAAAAATTAATATTTATGTGTGTATATATATATATATATATATATATATATATATATATATATATATATATATATATATATACACCTAAATATTAATATTATATATACGTATATATAAGTCGTATAGAAGGTAATGGAGTGTGGCGAAAAAAGCATAAACATAAGTGATTGTTGCAGTTAATAATTTCTACTTTTCTTTAATGATATGTTTTCCCGTTTGCTTAAATGTTTCCCTTGAAACTAAATCCAATTTTCATGGAAACTTATACAAATGATTTCCAGTTTGATAAATCAAAAAATATACTGCACATCATTGTCATACTGCAATTGCTAAAAAAACATTGTACTTTTCTCAGATGAGACGTGAAACAGTGAATGCTGCTGAAAATATTTCAAGTAGTGTTTTTGAGAATTCTTTAAAATTATTTAAAAAAATAAATGATTATTATAGAATGGTAAGTGAAAACAGTAAGAAACACGCACCACGTTTTCTTTACAATAATACATGCAGATTTGAATAATATCATTGAATTTTTGGCTAGAACAACGTTGCATGTGACTCTTTTTGGTGGAATAACGGTTGTTAAAAAAAAGTCACTTCCAACACTACTGGAGCCAATAATTCAATTAATGATTCACAAATGTTTATTTTGATTTAATGAGTAGGTACTGGAGTTATGTAAGGTATTATTACATTGCTTATGATAAAACGAGATGTTGTGAGAGAGAGAGAGATAAATGGAGTTCTATCAGATATTCAAATGGAGTGCTTCTCCACGAATAATTTTAATTTCAGTTACATGTATATTTGTTGGAAAAAACTCTTGAATTACTTAATAAACGTTGTATGCAATCTAATAAAATTTAGATTTATCTAATATTTTACAGAAGTATGCTTCTTAAGATATAATAAATGAAATGATATAATCAACGATGTATGATTCAGAGGTATAAACTTTCTTAAGACCATGGAAAAATATATAGTTTGCAAAAAAAAAAGATTAAATTAAAAAAAACTACTGGTCCAGTAGCGTCCCTTTTAGTGCCACTAACTGAGTGGAAGGCTCACTTTAGTGTACTAGAACTTACAATCCTATCACCCTAATAAAGATTTAGTGGACAATTTTATTTCGATAGCAGTTGCAGAAAAGGTTAGTATTCTTTTCCAGGACCTACTCCAGGAGAACCAAACAAGCATCGTGTTTTCCAGTTCCCTGCACATTGAGGACTAGGACGTTGACCTCCTATTTGTTCCCGTTCTTAACCTGTCCTACAAGAATATATTTGCATATACCCTTAAATAGCTGCCTTCTGGGACTTTTAGTGCCCTAGTTTACCTGCTTTTTGGTTCAGTGATGGCATAGCTTTATTAATATTAAAAGAGCCAAGAACCACAGTGTGCAGTGCTTCATTGGAATTTTCGGAGAAATACATTATCAGTTGACATCCGCATGATGGTATAGCAGGATCAATCTAATTAGGGATTGATAAATTATTTGCCACTTCTATATAATGCCATTTAAACATGGCTAATTGGAGATTTCAAAATAATAGAAGAAAGTTTAATGAAAATTATGAACATTCCTAAGCGCTCTGTATTCCACAGTTTTTAATTAGACGTACATATGGAAGTCAAAAATATAAAGTCATAGCGTATTACTTAATATGGCGTTTTTATTTTTTTTCCATCAGCTCCATCAGTAATTTCTGATATAGTGATTTGGGATATGGATTGATAGATCTTTGCAGATGATACATTTTAAGGAATTTCGGTTGAGATAGAATTTTTTGGAATCGGAAAATTACACATTCGTATTTACCTGAATACAAATCCTTAAACCACCAATAACACACAAGCGATATAAGAGGTTCTCTTGGTATTTTGAGTAATACAAGGTATTATATAATTTTTCCTGTTATAATGTTTCATTTGAGCAACAAAATATCTTAAACTCAAATTACTTAATGGACTTGTTGCAGTTCTATCGAGAAGTTACACGTAGACATTGTGTATGATAGTTAAGGTATTTATTCGTTTTGAAGTTCTTATAACATCTTCTTTAAATGAAGCGATTGTATATTATTACTTTCACTTACTTTTAATCCTAGAATGGTATCTTTATTTCATACTCGCATATTGGTATCGTTGAGTAAATTCTACTCACATAGAAATAAAGAACACGCATAAAATCAGCATCCAAGCAAGCATCTAATTATATAATTGTGTATGTGTATAGATTGTGTGGGTGGGAATAGGAATAGCCTGACCGGGCGTAAACACAGAATTTTCAAAATAGCTTTCTCTTAAGTGCCTTTAATTTTCTCATTGGTAGTATTAAATATCTGATGTGGACATCGCATGTCTTCCTTGTCCACCTAGTAAACTATAAATCGGTGACTCAAAAAATGATCCGGAATTTGGTTAGTAGTTTCCAAAGATATCTCCAGTACTTCAAAAACGACCCTTGGCATCGCGACGTCCATCTATTGACACACACACACGTGCAGACAAACATACACACATACACAAACGCACGTACATAATTATAAAAATGTTAAAACCGGTTAGTTCGGACCATGAAACGTGATTATTCATGAAAATCTCGGTTTGTGATTTTTAGAACAATTCAGATTACTCCCTTTTAAGAAGGCGAGAAGTAAAAAAAAAAAAAAAAAAATGTGACTACAATACGCAATTACAATATTTCCTCTACTGCGTACAAGAAAGTAAAATCATTGGGAAAGGTGTTTTAAACCGTGAGATAACATTGACTATATAGGATGTCTCGTATCCACGGTTGACTAGCACTTGTTTTATAGTTGTTCCAGAAGTAGCTCAGTGCAGATTTTTTTAGACAACTCGGAAGCTTTTATCTTCTGGAAGCTGATATTTTTTTAAGTCAGCACCCCTCTTCTTAAACTTGCCACTTTTCTGAGTTATACATCGGCATTTTCGGGATAGACCGTACCTCCTCTCTTAGAGGATTTCAACCTGAAGCCATTTGGACCTAGTTATTACGAAGGAATGTAACAAGTGCTGCATTTTTTTTTTAGATCGCTTCAATAAATAGGTAGGGGTTTAGCATTAACAGGCTACTTATTTGTTGGCTCAGTCTTCTATTAGGTTTGGTAAGAGTCCGAATGTGTTTTGAGTACTAATGGTATCACTAACCTTCAGATGTTTCCATAGGGTCTCTTTCCGTTATTATCCGTCGTTTTCTTACAACAAGTTCGTAAGAGATTTCTTCCTGTTTCGTGACAAAATTAGAACTTTCTATGTCACTGGATAAAGCAATGAAAATCGACTGTTTCGACATTTAATACGGGAGAACCCGCTGCAGATTTAGCCTCGAGCTGCAGACTTGTTCATCTAACAGATGAGGAGGAAAACAAGTATTTTACACTCAATTTTAACACTTAAAACAAGTAATAAAATTGTTTAATTAGAGAGCGATTAAAGAAAAATCGCGTTGGTAACCTTTACAAACGCGTTGGTAAACTTTACCAGACCATATGATAACAATATTTAATTTTGATATAAGTATTTTAAGACCTAGAAGTAAAGTGCCCCTTCCGTCCCACAAATTTTAACCAAAATCTAGTATATTATTTATATTGATATAAAAATCTTGTTTAACAAATTTGAAATGTTTTACATTATATTTTATTAAGATTTTTGATGAAAGTTTATGGTGACCTTCAAGAAAAGTTTCGCTTTCGGTTTGCCAATTTAGACCAAAATCTAACGTGTTATTGAAATCAATATATAAATCACAAATATCAAATTTGAGAAGTTTGACATTATATTATAAAATAATTTTTGATGGAAATCAATGATGACCTTCAAGTAAAGTACCACTTTCAAATGATCATGTAGTGACCAAAAAGAAATCTTCACAACTAGATGTTACAGCAATCCCAAATACAAAATTTTAAATTTATACGTTTCATGACGAAACTAGTCAAAATGGATTTAGTGATGGTCGACATGGATATTTTCGTTGAAAACTGAAAACCGAAAAAAACATTCGCGATTGCAATACTTCCTTTACTGTGTAAAAGGAAGTAAAATGAACATAAACTATGAAAGAATTTTAAAATTAAATAAATGAAAAATTTAACGAAGATTGGAAACAAATTAGAGTAGTAATATAGATGGATACTATACCGTTGGAAAGCTGAAGATTTTAATATAATATCTCACTCGTAAAGTCGTAAAAGAAAACGGAGAAAGACAAAAACTCATAAACTTAAGGTGATTGTTGAACATTATAATTTCTGGATTTGTTTAGTTTAATGGAAACGAAATGGAATGTCCATGGAAATAAAACGAAAAGTTTTAATATTTATTTCAAATAAGGTGAAAAGCGAAAATTGTGGATGCGCACCACCGGTACCGGATATTTAAATTAGTGACGTATTTTATAAATCATGTGAGTATTACTGAAAATAATGAATTATTTAAGTAATAATTATTATTATAACACAATAACCGAAAATTGCGCCGGAAAAGCAAGGCCATTAATGGCTATACAATTAAAACAGTAAGCCATATATCTTTATTCATTTCTTGTTGTAATAAAAAAAGGTTTAAAAAAAATAAATGAACAAATATATGTTTGCAAATCATTAAAAAAAAATATATCGTGTTACTATGCATTATTATATCTTATCTCCTTGATAAGACTTTCATTTCCGAACTTTGCGAGAAGCTGAAGAAAAAGCACTCTGAATAGGAAGGGTGTATTGAATAGGTTCCTCGGGTGCTGGAAGTACAATGTCCCTGCACACTCTCGCTAAGAACTTTATTGCTATTACGTGGCAGCCGCTTGAATTGGTTCTCTTAATCGTCAGCCCCTGCAAGCAATATTTAATCAACTTCGATTTTTAGGACTATTTAGTAAAAATTAACTAAATCAAAATTATAGGAATCTTATTACAACTAATCTTAATAAATTCAATTTTTAGGTATTGAAAAAACATTACAAGCATTAAATTTTACATGTCTAAAGGAGATTTCTAAAAGCTAATCGAAAAATAGCTAAAAAAGAATGTTTCAAATTATAATTTAAAATATATAAAAATATATATAATTGAATAATGGAAAATATAAGCATGTTTAATATTATAATATTAAACATGCTTGTATTTTCCGAGTTTATTATCTATTTGTCGATTAGCTTTTAGAAATATCCTTAAGCTGTATAATATTTAATACTTATAATGTTTTTTAAATACCTATAAATTGAATATATATATATATATATATATATATATATATATATATATATATATATATATATATATATATATAGATAGATAGATAGATAGATAGATAGATAGATAGATAAATAGATAGATAGATAGATAGATAGATATACATATAATTAACTAGGAAGCTAATATTGTTATAGTTATAATACTAATATTATAATTATGTAATATTAATATTAATATTATTTTTATATTAATTATTAGATAATTAATATTAAAATTAATATTATGTTAGAATATTAATTATAATATTGTTATAGATATACTGTTGACTAAGAAGTCAGAAAAGTGTTGATATCGTTGGTATCAATTTGTCCACAACAAAATGGTCTGTTGTGGTTCATGTAGTAAGTCTAGCTCAAAAACGAAAATTTTAACGAGACTAAAATTATATATTTTAGATAGGTATATGCCTGTAAGTTTATAATAATCTTTTCGCCAAAATCGATATATCGAAATTGCCATTTTTACAATTTTCTCGGAAAAGACTATAACGATTTTGATTTAATTCTTATACGAATGTACAATTAAATAGTCTTTAAAATCACTTAGGTCATATCCTCATTGGAATAGTCTGGCTTAAATGCCGAATTTTCAAAACGGCTATCTCTAAAGTACTTTTAATTTTGTTTATTTGGAGTAGGGAAAAAGCAGTATTAAAAAAAATGGATAAATATATAGTATGTAAGAATTTTATAGTTAACTGAAGGAGAAAAAATATTTATTTTAGAATAGTTTGCATGAAGTAAATTTTTTCCTCGAATCTTCTGTTCTTTACAAAATTTATCACTTTATTATTTGCCGTTTAAATCCGTAAAATTATGGATTTAAGCATTGAAAAATAAGAGTAGAGAGTGATAATTATAATATTAATGAAGAAACGCATAGGATAAAAAAACAAATAAATTGTTAATTGTTAAACATGTTTTTAAAAAATTAATATGCCAATACTTATTCATGTACAGTGTTTGTTATTTACAATGTTAATTATTTGCAGTATTTTTTTGCAATTTTAGGATTTGTCCTGAAGATGGAGAAGTTCCCCTAAATATCGAATTATAAGGTGATAAATTTTTAAATATACAGAAGATTCCAGGAAGAAATATATTTCATAAAAACTACCCTCAAATTAAATAAAAAAATCTTCCAAAAATATTTTTAAAAAAGGAGTCATATTTTACCAGGTTTATATGAATTCCTTAAAATTATTTTAAAAAATGTGTACCTAATTATTATAGGGTTGCAAAAGAAATTGGTGTGATGGACGCACCAGATTTTTTTAAGTGCTATAGCAATTCTGTATTTCTTATTAAAATTTCAGTAGATTTTTGTTTATTTACTTTCTCAGTAACACTCATTCATGAACTATTATAAATGAGGGAAGATAAAGAAGAATAAATTAAGAGGAAGCTCTCGGTCTCATTAGATGATCGATACAGAAAAAAAATAAGAAAGAAAGGATATGTAATAGAAGATTGAAATCCATTTTTTTTCTTTACTATATAATTACTAACTCCATTATGCGGAGAATACATTACGTTTAATAATTATAATAGCTTAGTGGGTTAGCATTATTACGTTTTAATGACGAGCACTAGAGAATATTGAGATATCTGCATAATTGCTCTAAAATTTAATTTTGTATCTAAATAATAACTGATAGCTCGGCTGATAGATATTAATTACTGCTTCAATTAGTGTTCATTACATTACATATGAATGTGTAATTTATACTTTAATATTACACTGAAAATATATTTAAATATCAAGTCCCTCATAACTATACCACAATAGTATGTCAGCTCTAAAACTTAACAGTTGCACAGGTCAGATTAGGTAACTAGAATTCCAGAACTTACAACACCAACCGTAACTTATAACCAATACTACAACATAACGATTTAGTGTAGAAATAAGAAAATACAATTGAATCGTAACGAATTAAAACAGATTAGATTCACCATATGATAAGACTCATCTCAGTCATCCATTAGTTCAAGCTAAGTAATGGCCGCTTTAAAAAAGTAAAAGTTTTTCTCTGCGGAGCATTTGCCCACAAACGAGCATTTCCTCAAGTAAAATCTCGAGGACGACTGGTTGCCAACCACAAAAGTGATCAACAGTGCGAGAAAATTCGGCTTCGAGTCCAAAAAATATGGAATTTCCTTCGGGATTTTCCAGTGTCTTTGGTCCTCCGCGGCCTCAAGGAAACCGGGAAATTTGTCTAGACTTGGCCAGCTCGGGCCACAAACCTTAAGGATATCCCTCTCGTATAAGGGGCCTTAAGACCTACGCATTAGGTTTAGGTAAATACCGCCTGAGGAGCCTTCGTATCATGAACGAATAACCCATAGACCTACGGTTTCAGTTCATATCGAAAGAAAAGTTTTAAATTGCAATTCAGACAAAAAAACATATCAAAAGTTTGAAACCACGTACCTATGTAAAATATCTGATGTGACACCTCATGACTTCCTTGTACACCTATTACAATATAAATCGGTAAAAAAAAACAGTTTCAGGTAAAGTACCACTTCCGGCAGACTAATTTTAACCAAATTTGAGATGTTTTGCTTTATACTAAAGTATATAATTTTGTATGAAGGTTTATTATGACCTTCATGTAAAATACCACTTTCGGAAAGCAAAGTTAAACTAAAATCTTCCATATTATTTTTATTTAATTATTGATGAAAGTTTATTATGACGTTAAAGTAAAGTATCCCTTCCGGTTTGCTAATTTTTGTCGAAATCTAGTATTTTATTTATGTTAATGAAAATTCTTAAATACTTAGTTTGAGATTTTCTGCATTATATTTTAGGATAATTTTTTATGAAAGTCTAATATGACCTTCAAGTAAAATACCACTATCGGCTTTCCAATTTTTACCAAAATAAAGTATGCTATTTTTGTTAATATGCAAGTATTATATACCGAATTTTAAAAGCTTTGCATTATATTTTAATATAATTTTTGATGAAAATCTATTATGACCTTCCAGTGTCCATATAGTTCATATAGTGTCCAAAAAGGATGGTTCATAACTAGATGTTACAAAAATCACAAATTCAAAATATTAGTTTCTACAGCAAACCGTTTTTGAGTAACTAGATACGAACGAATGTACGTACAGACTTCACGACGAAACTTGTCAAGATGGATTCAGGAATGGTCAAAATGGATATTTCCGTTGAAATCCGAACCAGAAATTATCGCGATTAGAATACTTCCTTTACATCGAACAAGGAATTAAAAATGGTGTGATTTGTATTGTTGAGTAAATTCTATGCACAGCAATTGATTTTTAATTTTTTCTATCCGATAATTTACCACTTGGCCATACTATCGTACATACTATTAAAAATAAATATGATGAATATTTAATTTTTTCACGTTTTTTGTCTTCCTTTGAAAAGTTGGGATTTGACAGTTAGTCGTTTCACACTTTCGCTAACTGTTGCTGTTTGTTGAAACACATGTGGGCTTATGCATTGCAGTCATATAAAACTGGAGCCAAACGCTAAATTGTTGTCATGCAGTGGACCTAGTGCATCTTTCTAAAATGTGGTAGATGGTCAGCTGCAAATTGAAAATCAGATAACCTCAAATAATTCGTGTGAGATGAAATCTATTTTCAGGATTTAGAAATAGGAAGAAACCTCTGAACGATAGCAGCGTAAACATGGAAAAATAATTAAATTTCTAAAACAATAAATTAAAAAAAAAATATAATGATCTTTTTAATAAAATATATGAATTCAAAAAGAGAGAGATTTAGTATAGACAACCAAGCTTATCAGTACCTTATGAAACATAACCTAACCTAATCTTTCTATTTTGTTTTAAATATTTAACTTAGTCAAGTTTTTATGTTTCATAAATTATTTTGAATCACAATAGTACCGACAATTGAGCGCACAAACATTCCTTTTAATGATCGTAGAAGATGTTTTAAGAAAAACTATTCATTAAATCTGGATGGTGGGATGTTGTTCTGCGAGGAGTATTCAGGAAGTGGTGCTGATGGTGCAGACCCATAAATACAGCAACAGGGCTCACAAATCACCGATGACAACCAGGATCAGCAGAACACTGCCACACTGACACCAGCCCCTATCGCTGTAATAGCGGCCCTCCTTTCGCTCCACCAGTTTGTTCTTCCTCTCTTCTATATAATATAGCAATAGCCCCCAAATAAAGATGGTTAGCGTTAAAAACTGTAGAGTAATGATAAACGTTTGGGATAAAATAATGTGTTCGTAGTAAATTAAAGTAAAATATCTTTTGATGGAAAGGATGAAACAATAAAATTAGATAAATAAATATTTTCTTTCCTCTAAATCATTTCAATTAAATAAATAAACAAACTTAAATAAACAATTTAAAAAGTCCCTCTTATTATATAATTTCATTTAACATCTAGACCGTGGAATGGGTATGTCATACCGCTCGACAAGTTTTAAGGAACTTTGTTTAGCGAGGAAGTTTGTTGGACTTGTGGAAGAACGACTTCAAACAGAGAGTACCTTCCTAATTGCCAGAACATATGGTAATGAGGAAATAATGGTTCTGTTTACTTTCTATTGTGTCAGACTTATCAAATCTCGTCTACGGTGAGGTATATTGTACCGTTGGTTCACTTATAACCTTCCTAATTTTTCAGATTTGACACACTCTGCTCACTCACCAAATTGAAATATATATCTGTCTATTACCCATTAGGTAAAATATAACTTTTGTTTATTTATTTATATTAATAGGCAAAAAAGTATGTTTCCCATGTGTGCCAGATTTGAAATTTCTAAATTCTTATTTCGGATAACCGGAATTTGTACTTTACTTGAAGTTCATAATTGACTTAAGCTTCTCAAATTTTTCATACAAGACTTCTTTAAATAAGCTAATAGATTTGGTTTAATATTGGCCAATCGGAAATGGTAATTTACCAATAGGTCATAGTAAACTTTCTTCAAAAATTGTATTAAAATATATTGCAAAACATTTCAAATTTGGTGTATACGGTTTTTATATCAATATAAATAATATTCTATAAATTGGCCAGGGTACTTTACCTGAAACTGTTTTTGTTTTTTTCCCTCCCACCTGTTTTTCGAACCACCAATTTATAATTTAATAGGCATACTTGTGTCATGTAGTGTACACAAGAGATTTTTAGATATTTCGATTTCTGGATACATCTGATTTTTTATTACAATAATAAAATAAATGTTTTGTTTTCATTGGTAGCAATTAATAAATCACAAAAAAGGAATTATCAAATGAAAAGTAAGAATATTACATTGATGACGTTGCCAGGATTAAACCGGCTCAATACTAGAGCCATATTATTATGATGTTATCCATTTAGAAAATTCCAATGAAAAGTCATTGGTGAGCCTGCCAGGAATGGGTCGGTTCAATACTTAATACCGAATGTTACATATCGAATATTTAGCAATGAATGGGCCAAACAGATTTCAATGTTGCTGATTCCCTAATTGTATTTTTATTCTTGTATTTGTTGATTTTAGATATTTTTTTTCTGTTTTATTGATTTTAGTATTTGTTGTATATATGAGCGGTTTTTAGTTTTATTTACTTTTTTACTTTAAATATTAAATGATTATAATTGTTATAGTGTTGTAATAGTATTCATAAGTGATTTCAGAAATTTTTTAATATATTAGTTGTTTTGATATTTATTTTTTCGGTTTATAAGTATTTTTTGTGTTAATCTTGTGTGATCTTCGTTGCTTCTTTAGTGTTTTATTTGTTGATTTTGAATATCTTTCGTAAGTAATTTTAGTACTTCTTAATGATTACAGCTCGTTTTTCACATATGTCAGCAGTTTTTCGTTTTTCTATGTCTGATATCTCTGTTTCAATTTTTTTTTTCTTTTTAGAAGTTTTTCCTTTTTTTAATGATTTCAGCGGATTTTTATACAGTTCCAATAGGAGCTGTAAGTGGTGCGGTTATGAACTTTCCAGATTTTTTATTTTTAATTACAATTAGAATAAAACATTGTATTCCTGGGATATCATTTATATTATTAACTAATTAAATCTTTCCAGAATTTTAATTTTTTTAATTTTTGAATTTTAATGAATTTTAATGTCTCCAGCTTTCCTAAAACAATCCATAACGCCAGAATGTTGTGCGCAGATTTTTTTCTATAAACGCCAAATTTGGCGTAAGTTTTAATGATAAGCTTGAAAAGTGGATAACAAAATTATTGTAAGCAATTGAAAAAAAAAATTACAAAAAATTCAAAACTTATATCCCTATATCAGAATACATCACCTGACCTCGCTATCCCTCCCACTCCGCGTAGGCCACGGGCTAACACATTTACTGAATAGATGACTTCCCAAACAAACACTAACAATGAACACGAAACTCCGTATTTATCATTCAAACAATCACTGGTCAATTTCTGTGAAATACAAAACGAAACAGACAGAAATTGGTTTTAAAACGATAACTAAATAAACCTGATTCAAAAGAAGGAATAAACCACCCATTCTGTTTAAATATTCTATGACAGACTAGATTTTATTTGAATAACAAATGAATGATAATTATTCTCAAATAATTTGTTATTTAAATAATTGTTTTTGCTCTTTCCAAATATTCTTTCTATTTTATTCAGATATAAATTTAAATAATTAATATGAAATAATATATTTGTGAAAAAATATATGTATATTTGAATAGTATTGCCAAATAATGTTACAAAGAGAATTTATTCGATATCGCTTTAGGCATTAGGTTTTGAGGCTGCCGAATTAAAAGTTAGATTCAGTTTTCCGTTCGCGCATGCGCAAATAGAATTGTATTGCTGATTTCAGCAATAGCATTACAATTCATTACTATCGTTGAATTAGGATGCTGAAATATTTACTGCAGTAATTTGAAATATTTTTTAAAATCTATTAATTTTCTTACTTAAATGTTTTTCCAAGGGACTTCCTTAATTTTAAAGTAAAAAAAAGAAATTCAATAAAGTCATATCTTAGTCCATAATAACAAAAGATTATGAGGATATTCCTCTGTAAAAGAATATTATTCGCCTTGTTATAATCTCATTAAATAGGAGAAACTACTGGAATGCGGTGGTCTTAAGTTTAAGCCATCCGAAGGTGAATACAGATGACTATATTAAATCGTCAAGTTCCACCGCAGAAACTGGAAATTCCGAGTTTCTGTTGGTTTTTGATTGTTCTGAGAAGGGTATTCATCGATGAAATAAATTTCAGAAGAGATCATGTGCTCAACATATTAAATAACCAATATTTCCCATCATAATTGACTGAGAACTGAACATTGATTTCGAATACTGTCTTGTCCATTCCTCCAATGTAACGTACTTGACAATAACAGAATTTATAATACAGATAATATTTACACAGATAATATAACACATTTATATTATTTATTTATGATGTATGGATAAATCATACAAATTACGGTCATATTAGCGTATTGCTACTTAAACTATCCAACTCTCATAACTCAATAGACATGCTGATACAGCATATTAACCTCCATAAGAAATGTACTTTATTGATTTAAAAATTACTTTCTAGGCCTAGAAAGACAACACATTTTTTTCTATGTGGTTATCCAAGAGCATTTTTTTAATTATCGTATACGGGGATCCTGATTTAAAATCTTTAACATAGTGTGGTACTAAAGTTATTGTTTAAAATAACAGAAATTTAAAAGAAAGAAAGAAAGAAATTTCGTTACGCCATTATTCGCCAGCATTTACGGTAGATCGCTGCAGTATATCCATCATGATAATTTTACGAAATTTGGACACTCATTTTTTATTACCTGACCTATTTAAAAATTTCAAAGAACTCTGGTCGTTTAATAAACTGTTTTTCGTTTGTTGTAACAGACTGAAAAATCGTTGATGCTATACTTTTCCTGTCATATTTAACTTTCAGAAGTGCTCCATCTTTGAGAAAAGTATAGAATTCATAAGTTTTGATTGGAGACTGGAACTGTATTTTAAAGTTTAATCGAATTTTGGAAAGAGATGATCTTCTATTTGGCAAAGAGCAAACTACATCAGACTTTTGTATTATTCTAATGAAACTTTATTCAGTAATGAACAACGACTGATTTAGTCATTATTCAAATCAAGTTCAAACCCATTTGTTTGCAAGATATCTTTATTTTTATTTTTAATTTATTTTTTTGATTACAAATTATGTCGGCAGTTTCCTTCCCACCGACACTTGGGCCCAGAACAATGGCAAATCAGTGCAGAACCGCGGGTTATCAGGGTCAGGATTTATACCTATATTGTAATGCCCGGTTCTAAAAATTACCTACAATGGAGAAAATAAAGGTCCTTTAAAGGTCTTAATTTAAAAAATAGTCAGTTTTTATATTGATACAGACTTCGATAGATTTTAGCTAGTTATTCCATCTGAACAGATTTCAGGAGTGGGTATAGTGTAAAAAGGTACACTAATTTTGCATCGATCGCGTTATTATGGATTTTGCTATTTTTAATAAAATGTTATAAAAAAAAAAAATAAAAAAAAATCAGAAAGTATATCAGATTATCCGATTTGTGAAGGAACCATAAATTGAGGTTGAATCTGAGCTATTTAAAAGTTTTGTTATACATCCTAATTTACATTTTCACAATTGTCCAAAGGTTGATGATTATTTCATGAGGCAAAAGTGTTCTTAAGCCGAGATAACTTCCATTTCACCGATAAAGCCGTGCTAAGTTAAGCCGCTTTTATCCCGAGCCTCGTCGCTAACCGGTGCGCTGTATTCAGGGGGCAGCAAATCTTAAGAAATTAGCCGAATATTTTAAATGATCCCTCTTGATTAAATTACATGTTTCTTTTTCAGAATGGACATCCCGAGGTTGCTGTCTCATATGTAAACTGGGTTTGTTCTATAAATAAATTATTTTAAACCATAATCACTACAAATTCTCAATGTGGGTAAAAGAAGCAGTATAAGTCAGTTTAAAGTTTAAATATTTATTAAAATTATGCTTTCGTAAGCATAGCTTGTTGGGAATTTAATTTTATTTGTTCAATGGTTCCTCACACCATGATTCGTTAAATGTGTAATATACTAATATAAACATTAAATCTTAGAGACAAATAATAAATATGTATCATATACATTATTTTAAAAACAACATAATTGCTTTTTTTACTTTTACTTCATTGAGTGACCTCCTCTTTAAGTTCACTTCTTTATTAACAATAATAGCTGATTCAATACCACCCTTTTCTAAGTTATCACATAGATTATCTTTCAATTTTACTCTAGTTATGGGGCTTATCTTTAGTTTAGCAAAGCTGAGAGCTTAGGCTTCAACGTGGGTCACATTGCTTTCAAACTATGTGGAAATAGGTTAACTAGAGGAAGGAAAATGTTAATCAAAAGTTATTTTGCTTTTCAGAGTGCTAATACTATTTGCCTTAAACTAAAAAAAATACCCTAAGCTCTCTGAACGATGCCTTGAAACAAAGCCAAAACCGATATCACTTTGTTGGATGATGTTTATAAATGAATAACATCTTAAAGTTGAGCAAAGTAATAATTTAAAATTAGATGTTAAGGAGTTTGTTTTTTCCAACAGACAAGTTTTCATTAATTTTGCATTGTTTTTTTTTTTTTTTGAGTATCTGATAGCTTAAATTTCTTTTGGTGTTTCCCCTTTCATTGGAATAAGGTCTGTGCTATTTGTGATTCTCTATTCCATGAAGATGAAGTTCGATTGAACAAACGAAGCTTAGTGAAGAGCAATTTTTTTCCGAATTTCATTATCATCTCTCTTGTTGTTACCAATAATTTAATAAATAAGATATAAATTTTATTTGAGGAGTATGGCAAAAAGAGCTAATGTTTTATGAAACTAATGCATAAATCCTAGTAATGGAAAAAAAAAAGTTCCATAAAGTGAAATTTTTATTACAAAAATGATTACAGAAAAATAATAGATCTCAGAATAATCAATTACACTCAGAAAATGAGTTTTATATTACACCGTACCAATCAAGGAATTGGGAAATCGAACCACCGGCGATTGACATTTATGCTCCATTTTGCTTCAATTTATTCAAATTTATATAGTTTTCGTACATGAGCCAATTTATACAATATTGATCCATATGAACAACATTTTTCTTTCAATATAAAAAGGAATAGAAATATCAACATTCTTTCATTAAATTTTATAAATTAATATATCTACAGCGCATCAAAAAAAAAAAAAAAAAAAAAAAAACATTACTCAATAGTGTCATTCCAATGACAGTTAAAAATGTTAAAAGGATAATATTGTGTTCAAAGGGGCATATTCTTTTTAGAAACCTTACTGAATTACCGGCAACTCATTGTGCGACATCTCACAATCGCAGCATGTTAATTGAGGATTCCCTGAATATTGGTTACATTTCGGCTTGGAGGGTTTGAGTTTAAGATTTAATGTAGCTGGCTGGGTACCTTTGTCTCTCCATTAACTCCCAATGCACTGAAAGAAGGAAGCTTAAAGAGGTGATGATAATCTCTGAACGTAAAACAGGTTGTAAGGTAGACGTGAGGAACGTACCCTGCTTTCTTTGGAACTCTCCTGTAATAATCCAATCAAATCTCATTTAACCGCTAAATTTGTAAATTTTATTTTTCTATAATATCGTACATTGTAGAATAAATATGTGTAATAGATAATAAATACACTAGAATAATTTGAAATATATGAGAGGGTGGCTGTCACTGGGGACAATGACAAGTCCCAGAGGCCATCCTATCTGCTTACACGGTCCGCTGGCACACCGGGCTCAGTGCCAACCGGCTTCGACGTCAAAGGACTCAACTATCTCCAAAGCCTCCTCCTATAAGTAGGCCACCTCTCTTTTAGACGGTATTAGAGCCCAACTTTTTATAAATGCAAACATTTTTTGTCATAGAGAATAAAGGGGAAGTTGTTTATCCTATACTGTGTCTCTATAAACTCGGATAAATTCATCTTTTCTAAAAAAAATCCTTCTAAGATCTGCCTAATATGAGCTTTTTATGTCATATAAAATTCATAGAAAGCAGTCGGGCCAAAAGAAAAATAACGATTTTTGCACTTTATATGCTTTAATTTGCTCCCTCATAAATTAGTCACATGTATAATGTGCGCTTTACTCACTCAAGCTTATTCTTATGTAGAGTGTTTGCTATATATAATTTTATTTTTTTGCTTAATGTATTCGATATTTTATATTAGAAGCCAACTTTGCTCGTAATCTGGTACTATTTCTAGTTCAGTAAAAAGAGATTTTTTTTCCAATCCTCTAGATAACAGATTCGAACTTACAATGGTTATTAGCCCAAAAAAAAAAAAGAAAATGCCACTTTAAATGATCGATCATATCCCATGTTAATAACGTTTTGCAGATCTGATCAGGAGCCATCGACAACGATTGTTTAGGCCAGTTATGGCAAGTTCCCGAAAATTCCACTAGATCGCACGAGAATGCATAAATCCTTCGAATCGCTGGAGTCGCATTATCAGGACTTCAAATCAAGCGCGAGTTAATTCACGTCTGTGGAGCTAAGAAGAAGTGGTCACGTCGATGCGTGCTTTTGTAACAGGCCTGCCCCAAAATTCGCTTGTGAATTGTTGTGGAAGTCTGGCAATTGGAGGTAGTAAGCTGTGGCTCTTGTGAGTGAAACATCCATACATAAACCGTGAGTAATGATATATTTGGTTTGCATGGTGGAGGGATTTTGCATTCCCATGTTTTTTGTAATCAGAAATTTTAGCAGAGGAATTGATGTTTTGAGGAATTTTTACCAGGATGTTAATTTGTCCATAGGGGTTTAAATGGATCCAAAATTTGGTTTGAATTTATCTGCGCTGGCGTTAACATGCCCCTATTTGTATGTTATGTAACCATGTAATTCTATAATTCTTTTCATTAGCTATAAAATATCTAAATTTGATGGATAGCTGAGTGCCTAGTTAAATGGAGAAGTAGGAGTCCGATCAAGAAAGCACACACACACAAACACACACACACACACACACACACACACACACACACACACACACACACACACATATATATATATATATATATATATATATATATATATATATGAAGCTTCAATGATTCCTTGTTAACCATATACCCATGAAAACGAACAATTCCTAATGATCAAGCAAGTCTTATCTCTCTTAAAAGGTTAAATCGACAGGACCAATGACATTCATTACGAAGCATACTAATGAATCTCATTGGTCTTTTTGCTGTATACTTGAAATTCATATTACTATCAAAACTTATATACATAATTAAATACACTTTTCCTTTAATAACATAGATTCTTTATAGTATTTTCTTAGTTTACTCAGGTGTTTTGAGAAAAAAACTATGTATATCAACTATGTAATTCAAACTATACAGTCAAAAATACACATTCTACACAAACCATTTCTCTTAAAATACCAATTCATAACGGACTACAAATGCTATTCGCTAAGCAATGCATAAACGTTAAATACAACACTTTTACTCGTTATTTATTTCTTATTTCTTACTTAGTTATTTCTTACTCTTTGTTCCTTGGATGTTCGGGACGTTAGTTTAAATGTATCTGGTTTCTAAATATAGTGAACTGTTATAATCTTTATTTATTTTATTTCGATTAGCTTTTATTAATTTCAAAAAGATCTGACTTCAAAGAAGATTTCAAAAAAAGTTAACTGGTATCTGGTTCTAATACGAAATTTTTTGACATAAAGTCAGAGAAAGAGTAGAATTTCCAGAGTAGAATTTTTGATAAAAATTACCAACTGTTCAATTCACTCTTCAACCGGAATCGGCCAATTAAAATTCTTAATGGTTTGCCAAAACATTTTAAAATCAGATATCTTTGACAGTGATTTTAATATGCGATAAAAATAACTTTTCTTAACTTCAATTGTGCATTGCTTATATTGCCTTTTACTATGGATTGACATTTTACAATTTATTAATGTTAACACATTAACATTTTATATTTATAATATTAACATTATTTTTTTAGCCTCCCTTCACTCATAATTAGAGCCCGGATTTCGAGCAGTAAAAAAATTGTAGAACGTGCAATTAAAATGACAAAACGTGCAAAAATGTGCAACGAAAAATAAAATTCTGCCATTGACGTCGTTTTTGCTTAAAAAACAAAATAAAAACCTACGTATTTTGTTTTCTTTCATAAATTACTATTTTCTCTTAATGAATTAGGTAGGTTGGAGCATTGTCATGTAAAATGTGAAAACCTCACGAGCTCTTATTAGGGTATTTTTTGCTACTTTTCGCACGATTATACGTGATTCACACACTATGGTAACGCATTTTTTGCCTAAGTATTTTTATTGCCAACTGATATTTTTTTTAAATTTTTGTCGATACATTGATAACTCAATCCTTACCGACAAATTTGAACCATTCATCTTTGGTACAGCAAAACAAACTTCAATTTTCATTTTCAGTTCCAGAATTTCCCAGAAAATTGAACTATATTTAATGTTTTATAAACAGTAACGTATTATTTCGTGAATGTGTCCATAGAAAATTTGGGTCAATGTTTATATTTTCAAGCAATTTACTAATATTTTTTTAAATTACGGCAAAATGTGCAATTTAATGCAGTAATAACATGAAACGGGCAATTTATCCAAAATTGTTTAAAAATTACCAAATAAAACTTACATATGTTAATCCGGATGCCTTAATTAGTGTAAATAACTTGTCCCCGATCAATTTCAAGCAACCGAAAAAAAAGTGCATTTGCACGAGAATCCGAGCTCTATTCATCATCGTACCAAATGTTATCTTTAAAACTTTTTCGTGAATAAGCAAAACGTTTTCACTTGATACTACAGGCGAGCGCAAAATCCAGAGAACAATCAGTCATATTTTTTAAACAAAGCATCCGTAGAGTTAGAATTAAAATAAATATTTTTAACATTTGAAACTAATTCCTGACAGGAATTTATGTATTTTTCATTCAAATGTAGATATTAGGTCTCTTGTTTTTCTTTATAGTTGTAGGTAAACATCAGTAT
Organism: Rhaphigaster nebulosa; assembly: GCA_948150685.1. Taxonomy (NCBI): domain Eukaryota; kingdom Metazoa; phylum Arthropoda; class Insecta; order Hemiptera; family Pentatomidae; genus Rhaphigaster; species Rhaphigaster nebulosa. The sequence goes on along the minus strand of OX411306.1, from coordinate 82,979,332 downwards.
ATATAATATTTCCCATGTTAGTTGAAACTCTGTTTACATTCTTTGCCTGAAGCCCCATCGATGGAAAGTAACCTGGCCCGTAACCAATTCGTTTCAAAGGGGTCCGTACATTTGCAAGTTCCCAACTGTTGATTAAACTCGAAACTAATCCGGTCGTCTTGAAGTTCCCCCAGGCAGTGCCTTTGACATCGGCCTGAAAGGAATGGAATTTATTTTCTGGCTAGTTTTTTAATTAAGAGCGTAAAACTGATGCCAATAAAGGTAAAACTAATTCTTTAGGTGATCACTACATCTTTGACTCGAATAATTACATTTTGATAATATGAAAATATCGTTGTGACAAGTGTAAAGTATCTAACTGAAAAGGGATATTTCTGAGCATTCGATCATCGTGCGTATCGTCACTCTTGCAATTAACTGCAAGAATAACGAATATGAAAAATACTTTACAGTTTTCACTACGATCTATTCCTCTTCGTCTTTTGTCTTTTTTTTTGATATTCTAAAGGCTACGTTCTGATGACAAAATTTGTTAAGGTATCTCTCAGATTGCAATAAGGTAGTTATTCCGTTAAATGAACTAAAATGAAAATTTTCATTAAAGCGGTTATATATTTTATAGTCTTCCAAATTTTGGCATTAGTGTTTTAATATTATTTTAAATTAGATACTTGTTTGGTATCTACAACGTGTCAATTAAAAATTTGCAAAAATTAAGTAGTTGAAGTAATTGATACTAATTCCTACAGTCGTGTACATTATTTTGTAGGAGAATTGATCTGGCGCATGGGTGCATCGGACTTTCCAATTGTTATTTTACTTTAAAATTTGTATGCTTATCAGAATCTAATCCTAAAGCGGATAATCGCAGTTTATTTAGAGCTCGAACTAAATCAAATTCGGGATTGTCTAGTATTTAAATTGGTAACCGTCCATGAATGAGGACAAGTTTGTCCAAGGCCCTTAAGGCATGTTATCATGTAAACGAGAACCGTAGTTTACTGGAGAAATAATACAACTGTCCATGTGTAGATATTTAGTTTTTCAGAGCATTAGAATTTGTTTTGGGTGATTTATATTATTTCAACTTGGTAAAGGTTTAGTTATCTTCAACTTTTTTATTTACTTATTTAGCTAATATTTAATCAACCTGTTTTTTATTATTATTTTAAATGTTGCGTGAACTGACGGTGCATAAAAAAATACTTCAAGACTGACGGGGCAACTTTAAGTCGATCGGGATTTCAAATTTGAAACTTTTAAGTCATAAATTATGAGAAAAAAAAACTTTTTCAAAGCGTGAAATTGAAAAAAAAAACAACTAAGTTTTACATTTGAATTCCGTGGTTAGAGAGATACAATTTATGTGCATTTCCATTTTACATTCAGAACAACTTAGTCTTGCGTTTTCTAATGAATGTGCACGATTACACCTAACTCAGGAGAAAATGTCCCTCAGTCCTGATGACTCTCTTCAATTCTTGGCAAGACTCGTTTCGGTTGTCATAAGTGCATCTCTTGGTTCTCTTCATACCTTCAAGTGCCATCAAAGGGCATTTTCGGTTCTTTTATTACGAATAGTACCAGTTGGCTTAAAGTCTTTTTCAGGCATGCCCTTCAGTAGAACGCACTAAGTGAGGAAATTAATAAAGAAAACTGCAACTCTTGATGCAATTGTTAGATTGATAGAATGCTATTTACTAATCTACTTCTAAGGGGGCTGGTATCATTGTTTTTTTATTAATACCTATTAATTTTTTATATTAGTTTTGAACATTTTTGCTTCAAGAAAAAAAAATCCTAACTAATCGAATTGAAACATTTGTTATAAATATAAATGAAAACGGAAAAAACAAAAAGGCATATTTCGCGTTATATTAAAAATATAATATAATAATGTAATTCAAAAATATTTGGATACTCTATAATCTTTTAGCACCAGATAATGATAAACCAAACCAAGAGAAAGAATACTTATTTGCTAACGGAATATTTCAGAAATTATATTCTGAAAACCGATTCACTTTGAACTAACCTCATAAATCATTATTCATAGCCTATGAGTATCCAAATATTTTTATTTCAGCATTTATCAATCATTTAAAGGCCAAATCATTTAATATCTATAACAGTTTTCTTTATTTTTCCATATAAAGGGGGGTAATTTAGTGAGTAAGCCCACTGTACTCCTTACTCTCGGGTCTGGCTTCGAGCCCGGCTCTAACAGATAATTACTTATTCTGCTAAATCAGCTATGGCTCAACCCTAGGGTCAGAAAACCATCCTGGGGCTCACCGAGTCTCTATAAAGTTGGTGCCCTTAATTGGGGGAAAATCTGGAGATTGAGCGTGGTCTTTGCCAGATCACTTCTTTGCACGACCGTTGCAACCCAAGACCCTTCATGGATAGTGGCACCAGTGAGTATAGAATTAACTAGAGTAGCCTTCTCCACAGGAAAGGGCCGACAGACATGTGCTCTGTCCCTCCACCCCTTTGTTGCTGAACCGAAGTTCTACCATAACATATCATTGGATATAAAGGAAGTTCCGAACAGGATTCCCCTCCCCCTCGTTTTCGATAATGGTTTTAATGTCTCATATATTTTTGAAACCACTAGAGTAGCTTTAGAACGTGTATTAAACGCCCTCGATTCATTCAACCACTAGGAAGATCCATCACGGCGATTTAATAAGCTGGATACACCAAATATTAGCCATTGATTTCAAATCATGTGAACTATGAAATGTTATTAGGGAATGAATATAATGTGGTTTAATTTAATTTATTTTAATAATGCTGCCTCTGTAATATACAGATATGGTTGCTAATATATCATTCAGCATACTCGAATTATCCACGTGCAGATACGAGTGAGTTCGAAGTGATTAATTTTAATTAGTTGCTTTGAGCATTCAAATTGTCGGAGTTCCAGAAGCCCACCTCCTCCCTCTTTACCATTCCACGGAGATAAAAGTTATTACGCTAGTCTTCTGAATGTTAGATGTTGAAATTACTGCCTCTAAATGAATTCGAGGAAAAGTTAGATCGAGACATCTCCCAATATAAAATGAAAAGTAAATTTTAATGATATTGCCTCAAGTAAAATTATAAACTACTGTTTTTTTAAATATTTTGTTTTTATTTATAAATATCTAATTTCAATTTCTATTTTTATAGTTTCTATGTATAAGTTTATGTTATATAGTTTCGATTTTTACTATTATAGTTTGTATTTATAGATATATAGTTTTTATTTATATTTTGTAATCAATGAAACAGGATTAAATCAACCGTATCACAACTCATTTGCAGGATTGTATTTTTATTATAATAATAATTTAGGTTTTTTCTTGGAGATTTTAGTAACTGTTGCATGCATAATTATTATTAGAATAGAATCATAAAAAACAAAGATTAATAAAATAAACATAAAACAATTCAAAAAAGGTATAAAATAAATAGTTATGTATTTTGCTTAAAACCATTAATGAGGAAGAACCAGTTTATTGATAATCATCAATTAACTGGTTAAAACATACTTCACATTACAACAATTGAAATAATAGCATACTAATTAAAAATTAAAAATATTAATTATAAAAAAAGGCAGTCATGCTAAAAAAAGTATTCAATACTTGGAAACAGTTACCCGATTTATTCATGAAGCTCTAAAGTCACATGAGTGAATAAAGGTCATATACAACAAACTTTTGATGTTTTTTTAAATTAAGGTGTTATATGTTTACCTTCGCCTTGTAACATTAGCAACCCAAGATTCTTGGTTAATCATATGATTTCCCAGTGGATAATCCATGTATTTAAAGAATTTCATTTAAAAAAACTCTTTTTATTTTCTCAAAATTTTAAAATAGCAACATAACACCTTCACCAAATAATTTCTTAAATTATAAGTTGAGAATCATTTATGAGTAAATATATTTGAAACCACCCAGTTTGAATTAATTTTGTTGCATGGCATTTTTATGATTTTATAAACAGTAATTCCCAATCATTTGGTGAGTTCAAAACCATTGGTAAAACAGTTTTCAGACTTATACTTTTTTTTATTTTTGCAGCCATTTTAAGTTAATTTCGTAGCTGAAAACAAGTTTTGGGAAAATGTCTCTAGCTCAAATATCAGATATCAGAACAAAACAAAATTTAAAACTATGACAAGGGTGTGCTCTCGATTTTTCGTCAAAACACATCATCTAAGTGGGAAAAGAGGTTGAAAAATTCACGAAAATTGGCGTAAAACGAGATATTTGGCGCTGCATAAGCGTACTAAGAAAATATTTTTCATTACAGTTTTCTCATTATACTACTTTCTGTAGAAATTTCAATCTTGAAAACTTTGTCCTCTTTTTTATCCGAATTTTCAAGCATATCCAAAATTCGTTTTCTGCAAAATATAAAGTGGCATATCTCAAAGGGACTAACATTGTAACATTGTAAGTGAAACATTATGAAACTGACACAGTCTATACCTTTATATAATAGAAACAAATGACTCAAATGGTTCCACGATTATACATTTACTTCGCAGCTGAAAAAAAGATTTGGTAAAATGTCTCTAACTCAGGTAATTTTGTAGTAAATAAAACAAAAACTACAATTATGATATGGATGAGCTCCACATTTTTTGCTCTCAAAACACATCACCTCAGTAATGAGGAAAGTGGTTTAAAAAAATCAAGAAAACTGCGCCAGCACCTCCCTGTCCTTGGTTCGGAAGATTTGGAGGGTACTGGCAACAGTGGGGGGGAAGGGGTGGGAGGGGAGGGAGAGGACGATTTAGGCAACTTGGTCTATTGAATACCTCCCAATGGGAAGATATTCAGATACCAAATCTCATTTTATTATGCCATTTAAGCAATTTTTATTTAAGCTCTTGTATTCAGCTAATAATTTTGCATTTTAGTTCCAATTATTATGATTTTTTTGTTCAATAGCAAATTTGGTATAGCCTGGTACCCCGCTATCAGACATTAATGTATACCTTGCATATTGCATTCTTCTGTATTTAAAGAAAGTCTGCAATACTAAGCAGGCACAAAATTGCTTTTTCCCTACTCGACGCTCTGAAGCTTTTGATCCATTTGTTGCAGTTTGATTTTACTTCTTACACCTTGGATTATTTCCTTTTCCAGCTCTTCTTCCAATCTACCAGTAGCCTTTTGGTGCACTCAGCGTTCCAAAGTAACATCTTGCAGTTTATACTACAACGAATTAAAGAGCATCAAATTATGTTTTGAATGAGTACACAACATAATAATTCGGATAAGTGGTCTTGTCAAAAACTACGGTCATGAAAAGGCAATTTTGTTCAACTTTGTCAAAAACTGAGACAGAGTACTATATATGAGTCGGCAGCTTGGAAATGAGTGCTCTAAGAGAAAAACACAATTGATAAAATCTGCAAAGCATCAAATTCTGCATCTACCAAATATAACACTTTTAAATGCGGTCTAGTACACCTCTCAAAGTTGATGACCTCTCGATCTTCGGGATTGGTATATTACCTCAGCAGAGATATCATTTTCAATTGCAAAAAGTAAAGTAATTTTGATTTTCAGATATCTTCTATTTATACACCTTTCATGAAAAATCTAAGTTTTCGACCTCCTTCCGCTATCATGAAAAAGTAGCTCACTTCCAGTGCGTTTAATGTGAAAAAGCATCATTACTGAAATCGATAGATATATTGAAATAACAATTTTATTGAATGTGGACTGAAAACTGAAAATATCATCCGCTAATCAAATTTGTATTTCTTAATGTAATGTAATTATTTACTCATTATTTACATATGAACTACAAGTTTATATGTCATATATAATGAATTCTCTTTGGATGCAAATTTGATGCTCTATAAATTTTATCTAATGATTTTTTATTTCAGAGGGCTCGTTTTCAAGCAACAGATTCTTTTTCAAAGTTTGTCAAAGTTGAAAATAAACACTTTACAGTGCACCGCTTAGGAAACATAGGCATAAAACAAAAAAAGGTCAAACAATTTCGAGTTCTTTTGGATGCCCGTGATACCATTTTAGTTTTTTACATTTTTGCAACCATAAATAAAATGTAAAAAAATAAAAGGTTCTACCCGACCTATTGCATCGTAGACCCCTGTGTTGCTCCTCTCCTTACTGGCCAAAATATATATATATATATATATATATATATATATATATATATATATATATATATATATATATATATATTAATGTATTACACATCACAGTTATAATTTATCTAAGAAGGGGCCAATATTAGATAGTGTCGGCAGATGTTAAGAGTCTCTCTTAAGCGATATTTCATGACTGGAAGGGATGATAATCACTGCACTGTCCTCAGTATCACAAAGTTATAACATTATGTCTTCCCAGTGATATGTATCTTCCCTTAAGGCCGCTGCAATAGAAAAATGAAGTAAGGCCGAAGAAGAGCCATATAAATGTTTTATAGTTCTCCTTCTGCCAAGATAAGGGCACTGTTGGCTTATCCTCCAGTAAATCCCGGATGATGGCTAGTAATTCGCGGGAACACTGACCCCAGAATTATCATAGGCCCTGCATATATTTTTTCAGCGTAACCTCGGGCCATTCCTTCCGATCCAGTTGACTCTCTGTCGAACCGTGATCTGCATAAGAACGACATGGACATTTTTCTCCGAGTAACGAGCCTCAGATTCCTCTACTGATAACGATTGTTGAACTGCTTTCGGTCAAGTTGTGGTAGTTTTTTATTACTTTGTGTGGTTTTTCCTGGATCCTGATATCTAGATGGTTATGGTATTTCGGTTTTTAGATTCGTTGGGTAATGATATGCAAACGTGTGGGTAAGGGTGTTATTTTTTTCCCTTTTTTCGACCCAGCGACTTTTATAACTTAGAATTTATTTAATTCTTAATAATCCAAATATTAATAAACGCAATTATTTATGTTTTCAGTTTTTTTGGACAAACAAACATACAAAGATAAGATTAATATTAAACCAAACTTCTTAATTGACCATGAATAAGTAGATATTATTTTTAGTTCCATATTTATGTTATGATATTTATATGCATATATTAGTCATCTAATGGGTTTGTTCAGATAATCAGCACTATCAATAAAAATAATCCCTAAAGGCTACATTAAAATCATCAAAAAAACTTTTAGTCTAATCCCATAAGGGCTTTGATGTCGGGATTTCAAAAAGAAAACCTAATTCTATTTATCGTAATGATATATTTATACATGCCTTTTGTGTTCTTTTCTTTATGGCCAATGTTCTTGCAAATATTTTTATTAAAATTTATTTATCTATAAACAATTATTCGTAAAAAATTTTTTGGTTGCAGATGGTGAACTGATGCTAATATAAGTAAGTAATTATGTTATTGATTTACAATAGGACTTTCATTATTATTAGCATTGTCTTTGTTAATTTCCAATTTAATTTAAGACTTAATTATTTTATGATTTTATACAAAAAAAAAACCTGAAAATTAACGGTTCGGAGAATTTATTCACTCGATAATAGTCTATGAAATATAAGGAACGTTATGCATTATGGATCGTAAATGTTTAGAAATTATGCTTTCATGTTTTAGAATCTTTTTTTTTTCAAGTAGTTCAATCCAAATCATATAACATACATATAATCGCAATCTTGAAAATGTTGTTCTAACCTTTATCTCTAACTTATTTTTAAAAAATAAAATTTTCATAATAAATTAGTTTGTAAATGACACTTTCCCTTTAATCTATCACTTTATATTAAAAAAAAAAAAAAAAAATTATAACATTGGTTACGACGTTTCGAAGTTAAATATCAATATGAATGGGAAGTTGTCCTTCGCAAATTAATTTATCATAATATATTAACTTCCCTATAAATTAGAAATTATTTTACATAATACAATTTTCTAAAATTACGGGATCTATAATATCAGTCAAATTTTACTTTGGTTATTTCGATAAATTTCCTGTTCCTATATTCAAATGGAATTCAACCAATTTATTGGTATTTCAACTTCATTTAAAGTTCTATGCAATAAAGCAAAGATTTTAATGAATGTAGCTGCTATTTATTTGCTTTCCGCGCTTACTCAATTCTATCAATACGATCAAGGAAGGTGTTGAAATGAAAATGAAAATTTTAAGTACGATAATTTATATAAATTAAAACGAAATGCCAGAAATGAGATATTCGAAAGCGAAGCCGCGGAAAACAGCTTGTATATAAATAAATTAAAAATTTCGTGGTTTACATCTTTTATTAGTTCATTTTATTCTTTTTTTTTTGTATTTTATAATAATTTGGATTTTAAAATATGTATAATAATTAATCAATCATAAATAAATAAATAATTCGGAATAATAATTATAATATGATGAGGCGGAGAGCTTTGCCGACTAAAAAGTCGGTATTCTGAGCACTCCCTATGTTCTATGATTAAGAAGTCGACAGATAGTAGGCAGACTATTTAGTTGGAAGGGAATCGGATAGCGCAATAGTTTTTAATTGTTAACATAAAAAGTTGATGGTCTGCTCACACCGTTTTATCAAACAAAACAAAATAAAAATAAAAACCATCCAAAAACATTTAAAAAATAAATAAAATATTTAAAAAAGTTAAAGTAAAAGCGTTTATCGAACTAAGATACAATAATAAAATAAATGCTCTAATCACATCCATACTTATATACTAATTTACTATAGGCACCAAATAACAATTTGTATTAATTAAATAATCCTGTGGATTGAGTTTTTTATTTTTTTATAACTGATTAATATGTATTTTTTTGCGCTGAGCCCGTAAATGACCTTCATTTCCTTCCATTGAGTCAGGATTTTTTGCTAATCTCAAATTTCAAAATTTGTAAAAAGTAAAAAAAAATTCGGAAGTATGAGACTTCATAAGGCTTGAAATGTTTTTCTCTTATAATTGACTATTTTTTAGGCTTATTCAATGCAATCTTATAGCTAAATAGTTGAGATGTCTGAAGATGAGGACGGGGGAGTGGATCATTGACTCCTTACTTTCTGATGAAAACTGCTATAAATTTTCATTTTTAATGCATTTACTTATTTTATGATATCTGAATTCATAAAATCAACTGACGTGACCTTCATTTGCGGATTCAGCGCTAAAAATGAATAGGATCAATTATCATAAGTTATAAAACATGTCACAGCCCATATTTAGCGGGATTGTGTTATTAAACACTGTCAACCGATACAATGTCTGCGGCATTGTGCACATTCCATGAAGCCTATCTTAAACGGTCAATATTATTAAGTCAATATTGAATTCCGTCAATATATTGGTCATTTGAGAGGTGTATTGTAGAAATGATATTGGCACATTTGATATATACACCACGTTAAATAATATTGCTCAATAATATGATAATATGACGGTGCTTAAACAGGAACTGAACCAAAAACATTTCCGATTGCTTCAATATTTTATTCATTTATTTAGTAAGGATTTCGCAACCAAAATATAGTATTAAGAATAATGTTTTAATAGTGTTCCACTCACGGAATCTGTTTAAAATAATTTATTCGACAGATCAATACTCTTTCTTTCATCTAGTATGTTGCAGTACTATCCTGTATATTTATCAACAAACTAACAAAGGAGCAACCACAACACCTTACAGTCAGATTAACAGCTGTTGAAGCCATCTTGAGGGGTCTGGAGCAGTGGACTGAAGCCCTAAAACCTGTTAGAGATTAAACTAAAATTAGTTTAGTGGACAGGGCCTTGAGGTGCTTCGGTGGACAAAGGGGCACGAAACCATATTGCAGTCGCTTTCGTCCTCAACGTTTTTATCGGACATTTATTCTCTTGTTTATTTTTTGGAACTAAGTGTATGAGGCTATTCGAGTATGAACTGGTCTAATGAACATAGTATTTATCGACAAAACTTCCTCGATGTTTAAAGTTTACTGGTTAATTTTTTTTTCCCGAGGTTCCATTCATTTTTTTAGGGTATTTTGGATTAATCCTTCGGGTCTTTTCTGTTTCCAGGCCTCCGGTTACCATTATGATATCGGTTACCCAATTCAGATAACCGTTCTTATTAATGATAAATAAAAACGCATGCTATTCTATATGATAATATTCGGTACATATGAGTTACGAGCAAATTTGTCAAAATTCAAGACAGAAGAGGACTGTCTTGTTTTTCTGCAGGAGTCCGGATCCATTCCGAGGGAATTAGGCTTTCGTAATGGTCACAACATAAATATATTTTGTTTTGGTTATTATAATTACTTTCGGCATGGTTATACCTTTCCCAGCTGTTATTTTTTGGTAATAGTTTCATCATAATGAGTAACCGATATCTTAATAGTAATCGGAGGCCTGGAAACAGAAAAGACCCAACCCTTTATACGAAAAATTTATTGAATCTTTTTTTATTACCAATATATTAATTCCTTTAGGCATCTAATACTTAGTTATTGTGTTTTTATGAGAAAAAAGTTTACTAGGAAATAATAGGTTTGTACAGCATAACGTATGTACCAGTGCCTGTTTGCAAAAGCGTCATCTTAGGAGATCATTGGTGCATTTGGTATAACACAACTGTTTAGATGAGTTTTAAATTCTTCAAATCTTGTTTTCGAAAATAAATAAACGTTTCAAATTTATAAAACTGTTTTTATTTATAACTTCAATAGTATTTTTAACATCTTTGAACTAAATTACAAGTAAAATATACCATTATTTAAATTATTTGAAATTATATAATAATTAATTGCATTATTAATAATATTAATTATACAATTAATTAATTACATTATTAATAATATTATGGTAATAAAAACAAAATTATTGAAATTAAAAAAAACTTACCGAGATTCATCCAAGTTATTTTCTCCAAACGGTACCAATTTCTCCGATGATATGAGATATTATCCTGTCGACAAATCTGATGAGAAATTTTTTTAATTTTGTGAGAGCAACAATGTAAACAACCGTAGTTTGTGGACAAGCGCTCGGCGGTGACTGGCACAGTCATTGTACCAATTGTTCTCTACCGCATATTTCGGTGGTGGTAAAATCCTTAACGTATTTTCCTAGCCTTGCTGTCATATAGTAGATCCCAATGAAAATATTTGCAAAATACTAATTGACATATCTGGCTCTCTACCAGGCTCTCGGTTAAAAAAAAAGAAGTATTTTGGGCCATTTTTTTCTGGGCATTTTCTTCTTTAACAACTAAAACCATAGCCCTGATAATGTCAATGTCGTATTATAGAGAATCCAAAAGGGAGTTAGTTAATACTTCTGAATCGCAGGGAAAATGCTTCAGGTTCAGAATGCATCACATTCTAAATGAGCACATCTCTCACAGATGGTTGCTTCAGCTTAGAGATTTAGAGACTTGTATAATTTTGGTATATGGATGATGAAAATGGAACCAGGTCGCACGAGAAGAATGAAATAACTCTTGAAGTTATTCTTATGATTGTTATTCTGATACATCTATTTTTAAAACATTATCTAATTAGTGCTATCCGTCCTAAATCAACTTTTGATTTAGTGAAACTGTTTTCCTATCTAGTGAAGAAGATTATTACAGCTCACTTAAACATATGTAGATTAGTCCTGAATTGTTAAATATAATGGCTTTCAACATGAATTTTGACAACATGGAGGGATTAATATATTAATAATACAAAAGGTAGACATAAGTATAGATCTAGAAAAAATTGATATAGCAAAAAAGATTAATACTGTACAATATATCAAATGCTTTAGCAATAAAAGCTTGTAAATGAATTGATATTTGATTGTTTATATAGTCAGTAAATATGTTAAATAGCACATTAAATAGTTCGAAGATAAATAGCCGCATTGACCTCGTATTCCTCGAAACATATTTCAATGTTTACATAAATCGACATTTTCAACATTTTCAGATTACATACCATTTTAATATACCAAATTCGAGATGTTTTTCAGTATATTTTAATATAATCTTTAATGACAGTTTTAAGCTTTAAGTAATGTACCACTTCCAGCTAGCTAATTTTAACCAAAATCTTGTTTATTATTTATATTGATATGAAAATTTAATTTACCAAATTAAAGATGTTTTGTGTAATGTTTTAATATAATTTTTGATGAAAGTTTATTATGATTTTCTGGTAAAGTACCACTTCCGGTTAGCTACTTTTTATCAAAATCTAGTAAGTTATTCATATTAATATATTAATTTTTTATACCAAATTTGAAAAGTTTTTCACTATATTTAAATACAATTTTGGGAATCAATTATGACATTATAACATTATTGACGTTTATAAAAATAAAAAGTTTTTCCTAAGCTTACTCAATATTACTTAAAAATGCTCATTAATCAATAGTACATTGTCATTGACAGTGTCCTCAATTTTTAAGGAGGACCGACGATTAAATAAGACGGAATCTTAGTAATCATTGATTGATTAAAAAGAAAATAATAATTATAGAATGGACATAAACCAATACATATTACCTAGAAAACACTAGCCTAAACAAAAGATCCGAAACTTCATATATTTCTTAAAATTTTCGAAGTCTTCCAAGTAATAATATAAATGAAACAAACAAAATTACGAGACGTGATGGGAGTTAGATATATAAAAAATATCAGAATCTCGTATTTAGAAACATGGAAACAAAGAAATTTTAAATTGTGTAAAAAAAATAAAAATAACAATCTTAAAATAAAATGATTGTATAAAAATTGTTGAATTTTCCTGGTATTAACTATTAAAAGTACAAGAAAATAAAAGATAGAGATCGATTATATAACATTTTGTCATTTATATCAAATCATATTGTTACCATGCTCATTGAATTACGGGCTAAATTATCTCTCAGAAATACCATTTCAGTAATATCAATAAAGGGGTATTTTCCGTTTTGAATACCGCTGTTACTAACAGGTGATTTCTGTGATAATGTCTATTATTTTGTATGCTTAATTTTAAACATCTGTTGTTATTATCAACTAATCTGCCTGTTTTGTTTACACTCCAACGTTCTAAATTCGGGTAAAATGAATTTCTCTAAACTTGTTACTGATTTTAATACCGGTGATAGTTGTGTTCGTTATTACATGGATCATGATGTCATTCCTCATAGAAAACTGTGCTCATATGGGCACGATTCGAGCCTCTCCATCAAGAGAGTTTCGCCTGTAATTTGGAGGTGTATAAAAAGAACATGTTATACTATTGTCCCACTACGGGCTGGAAAAGAAAGAACAAGCTAATGTGTAGTACCTCAAGAAAACTACTCGACTCCTATATGTGTGAGTTTATGTGGAGGCAAAGATACAGGAATATGGACCGTTTTCAGAAAATCATTGAGGAAATGAAGCACTTAACCTGAATATTTGGATCTATAAAGCTTTTTACATTGCATATTTATTTTATGGTTTAACAATGTAAATAAATGTTTATTTTTGTTGGTCATTGCATACATTATTAATAACCTAAACTTTAGTATCATATATTATACTAGTGATCACATAAATCAACGGTTAGTAACTGTGGTACTCGAAACGGAAACGACCCCAATAAAGTATTATTGGTATATTAATATATATGTTTATATATATATATATATATATATATATATATATATATATATATATATATATATATATATATATATATATATATATATTATAATACGATTTTCCATATTGAACTTTAAAAAAGCGTATGCAACAGAGCTCTTAGGGTCGAGCGCTTAGGTCGTATTTTCACTATAACAAAAAATTGAAATTATCACAGTGGTTGGGACAAGGAGTAAAACGTTAAGACCTCCAAAAGGCACTTATTTAACTTCTACACAATTCATATACAAATTCGTAACCCTCAAACTCAATGTTGAGAGGCCAAAAACTGCAGAGGGTAGGATAAAAATTGAGACCATCTAAATGAAATAGGAGAGGTGCAAAAGCAAAGGTGCGAAAAACTTTAAATGCAGGTTAATTTCGACCGACATTTATCCTCCTTTTTATGATGTTTTTCTGCCTAGAAAACAATGTATACCGAATTTCAGTTCATTTGATCCAAAAGAGTCCACTGGAACTTCTCCGAAACACCCAAAATCGCTTTCTTGGTTCCGTTATGAAACAAATATAAAATACATCCCCACTCCCTTCGACCTTCGATGCAGTGCCAAGATTCATTAACTACTGGAAAATACGACTACTATAATGAAATCTTGCAAAAGTCCACATCTTGTTAGATTCTGATAATTCTCAGCGACTTGCTAATAAGGCCACCACGTTTGATACCCTCTAGAATTCTGTTATCACTAATACTGTTGGACCAATTTAACCATGCTAAATAAAATCTATAATATATACAATAATTTAACAAAAAAAAAAAGTAACACTGTTTAATATATCACTAAATGAGAATATACTCGAATAATTTAATGTCGGTTTCATTGTGGAGTACAGGAAAGATCGATGTTGCTTTATGGATGGCATATGATTTCATAAGCAACGGCTCAGAAAGTAGGCGAGAAACTGAACAATTCAGACCATATGCCAGATCTGGTTCATGGAAAGATCTATCAGAGTGAAAACATTTTTCAATAAAAAAAACCCGATTTGAAATAGGTTTTCAAACAGAACGGAATTGAAAAATTTGATTTCCTGAGACTGACAGCACCGATAACGAGAAATAGGTGAAACATGAAGGCGTTAATCCCCGTGTGAGCTGAATGGAAATCGAAATTTCGGGAATCGAAGAGGATTACAACCGCCTCCTCAGGATTAAATGTTCTTTTTAGCTCCTAATACTTCTATACAAGGGCGTATGCAGGAATTTCATTAGGGGAATATTCCTACAGAAATATCGCTGAGATATAGGTTATTTACGTAATTACAACATTATTCAAGACAATTTTTGAATATCGGACGCAAATTGGAGTGTGTTACTGTATTTTAGAGCAGGATTCCATTCATTATGATCTCAACGGTTTCAAGAAAAAAAATTCAAATCGGACGAGAATCTTTGTTTTGAGGATTTTTGGAGCAGAATTAAGCTCTTTGTGATTTCAACCGTTACAAGAAAAATGTTTAAAATCGCACGAAAATTTTCGATTTTTGTATCAGAATTCGGCTGGTTATACTTTGGTTCATTCCATAAAAAATGATTAAAAGCGGACGAAGATTTACCAGCAACGATTTTTCTCGTTTCAAGAATTTTTTTAAAAAATCGGACGAAAATTTGGGTATTTTGAGGATTTCTGTGGCACAATTCAGCTCCTTACATTTTCAATAATCGGAAGCAAATTTTCAAGGTTTTGAACCTTTCAGGAGCAGAGCTTAGCTCGTTATTATATCCCTTTTCATGAATTTTTATTATTCATACGCGAACTCGAACGTTTTGGTAGTGCCTGGTATAGAATTCTCCTCGTTTTATTTCCATCATGTTATGCTACGTATTTCATTATCGTAATCTCAACACATGTTCGCTAATGATGTAAGAGTTCCTTTGATAGCTGTTTGGATATCGGCTCTGCCAGGATAAAATTTCTTAGTGATGAAGTTGGTCTGTTTTAGTTTAAGCTAAGGCTTCCATTATAACGCGAAGTTTTCAAAAGTCTTCGCAAGATCCTAAACTCTTTTAATATCGATCAACTGAAAACCATTAGATTGATTAAATTTTAAAATTAAGGTCGAGTTTTGAAGTAAAAATATTCTCTCAACACCTTTTTTTCTCTAACTTAATTGTCTTCTTTATCCCCCCTCTCTCTCTTACAATTTAATCATTTTTCTATTGGTTTTTGAAGGGCAAGGTCCTTTCTGTGGATCCTTATGAGTTATATTATAAATAAAATTTATTAGGATCAATGAGGAGAATGTATCAAGGAGACCGAGCGGGTTAACGCACATACTCACAAACCCAAACAAAGGTTGTGAGTTCGAATCTCGGCACCGGCAAGAATTTAATTTAATTAAATTAAATAATTCAAGCTATTTATCCGGCCCCTCTGGGTATGTGAGGCTCGTCAGTCTACTGGAGGCTACTCACACAGACCGGACCTAGGAGCGATGACCCTACCCCGTGTACCTTAATTGTGAATCGCTTTGTGGTTTTCCAGGACATAAAATAGCCGCCCGGAGGTTTGGTCCATGGACGGTCTGTCTCGGGGAAAGAAATATAGGTCCTCGTGCGCCTGCTGACTCAGAGCAGCCATAATCCGTGGATTTAGACCGATTTGTCACTGTCCTTGAACCCGAGTGAGTCGGTGGGAAGGACACTGCCGAATTGGCCCCAAAGGGACCGGTTATGGAGCAATGGGCAGCCTGCCGCTGCACCATGGAAACCATGGTTCGCAGCAACGTGAGGTTGGGTGACCCTCTCCAGGCTCCAGTACTCCTGCAAGCAATAAATGTCTGTAAGAACATCACATCGCGCGGCCAAAGATCTACATGGTATATATATATATATATATATATATATATATATATATATATATATATATATATATATATATTATACGAAAAACACACGTACGCAGGTACTTTGGGAAATAATTCAGTCAAATTATACATCAGCCTTACAAAAGTAGTTCTAATTTTTCATCATGTTGTTTGGAACTAAACCAGTAGTAAAAAAAGAAATTTTCTACTTCGAAAGAGCTGCACTAGTTACGTAGCAGCCAAAAAACACCGGCATTTTGGCACTATTTTCATTTTCTTTTAAATATCTCCCAAAATATGCATCATTTTTAAACTAGATTAAATCTATCACAAACTGAGACCTAAGCCAAGTGGCTGAGTTCATTATGTTAAGTAGTTCCTGAGATATTGATCTTCAAAGATTAAATACATTTTCCAAATAGTGAAACATGTATATTTTTATATCTAAGTTTACTTAAAGATCTGTAGACTTAAAGTTTTTCTCAAAATTAGCATATAACCGAAAACTTTGAAAAATGGAATTTGGGAATGAACAATGAAAACAGTTCCCGAGAGCATTTACAGTAATAACTAGAAATTCGGTTTATTAGAAAAAGAAACTAGAATTTATAGAAGTAGTATATACATAATCAAAAGATGGAAGACGTATTAGAGGAAATAGGAAACAAAATCCGGATGAAACTGCACGTCTTCAAAAACAAATCAGGTTGAAAAGACATACTGCGTATTCCCAACGTCATTAGTGGAATGAATATGGCAGCGGTACTGCCAATTGAGTGGAATCCTTTTGAAACAGCAACTTTCTGATACGCTTCAGTTTCTTCTGTAGACGCGAGCGTTCTTTCAACAGGTACATGTCGGTTCTAAGGCTCGATCGACGTACTGCTCCCTTTGAAAATTTAAAAATGCATTTGCATTTCAACTGTTTTCCTGATAATGAATAGACTGTTTTTTGAAATTTATAAATTAAATAATTTTATTATATTCACATATTCTTTACATATTTGTTTTAGTTGACATACGCATGATGGTATAGAAGGATCAATCCCTAATATTTGTTATAAAATGAATACATATATATGTGCATATATGTGCATTTTTAATTTCATGAAGATACTAGCCCTATTAATAAGGAACTATAACTTACCCAGGTTAGTAATTAGAAAAAATTGTTGCCGAAAATCTTGGGTACTCAAATATGTTAAAATTCTAAGTAACTTCATAAACTAAGTGTCTGTACGCAGATAATGTATGCAGACCGTCGCTCATTGATTGTTCATATAGGGCCCATTAGGTAAGGATTTGCATGGAATTTATAATGAGCTAAATCATTCCTAGCCAACATCCTCAAAAGGTGATTAGGCTTAGTTTACTGTAAAATACTTTAATTAAGTTGAATTTACAAAGTCTAGTGGGTAAATATCTAAGTACACCGAGTGATTCGGTTGGGTTTATTCCACCGACAAGTTACATTTTTATACCTAGTCCTTTTTCTTTAAGTATGATGTAGGATACTTACTATTTGAGGATGCAATAGCACTTTCGGCTGCTTTTTAGGCGAACCTGTACACTAACTCGTTTCCTTCTATCCTAGAATATACCTATTCTAAATTTACCAACTTACCCATAGTAATCGGTTATAAGTAATAGTAATCAATTTAATAAATAGTTTAATAATAACTACTCCCTGATCTGCTCATAGTGTATAAGTTTACGAACGGATAAAAGCCTAAATTAATGTTTATTTAAATTTAATATAATTATTAATTTAATTATATAATAATATTATATATATATATATATATATATATATATATATATATATATATATATATATATATATATATATATGTAGTATAATAGTATAATATATTATTATACTATAATAATATTATAGGTACACAAATTATAATTTATATTATAATATATAATATTATTATATTATAATATTATATTATAGTAATATTATAAAATAATATGTAATTTTTAATTTTAAATTTTTAATTTAATTTCAAAAAGTGCACAATATATATGTATGTATATATTGTGCACTTTTTGAAATTACGAGTATTTTTTAAATAAAATTGGATTTATACTAGTTTGATGCACTTAATGAGTTCTTGCATCGATAAATATGATCATAACTCACAACTACGTACTTTTGGGTTTAAGCATATTAAAAGTGAACTTAGTGACTTTTTTTTAGTATATAATAATCGTATATAAGTGATGATACATATTTTTTTTTCTCCTATGTATTATGCCATACAGAAAATGTGTACATTTCAAAGAAAATTGTGCATACACCTTGCAAAATTCATATTATATGCTTTACACTATTTGTATATACAATTACATACATCTTCGGCTCTACAGCCCAGTCCGGGCCCTGGCCTCCAGAAGAAACTGTCCCCACCGGTCTCTGTCTCTGGCCATCGTCCACCAGCTTGACGCCCCCAGCCGCATCGCATCCCTTCCAACCTGGTCCAACCATCTTGTCCGAGGTCTTCCTACTTTTCTTTTCCTACTGGTGCATGGTTCATTATCCTCTTGGGAATACTATCTTCAGCCATCCTTTGTACATGACCAGCCCAACGAAGCCTGCTGATCCGGATAAATTTTACTGCTGGGACATCCTTATACTTTTCGTACAGTTCCCGGTTGTGCCTTATTCTCCAGGTGCCATTTTCTTTGATGGGCCCATAAATCCTTCTGAGAATTCTTCTTTGAAAACTGCGATCTTCTGTTCATCGACTTTCTTTAGCACCCAGCATTCACAACCGTATGTCAGTATGGGTCTGACAGATTATGAAAACGGTATAGATACCAATTATTGTTTGTAAATTTTTTTACAAACCTATATATTGACAGATATGTATGAATAGATAGCGGTAATACCTAAAAAAAAAACTAGAAGCAGAACAAAACAATGGAAAATCGCGTAGTATAAAACTGAAATTCGTTAAATACCAATACAATTACAAAGAATAATTACAATCTTAAAAACTATTTCAATTAGACATAGTTTGATAAAACAAAAATAAAAAAATAAGTGAGAACAAATCAGAAAGAAGATTAAAAAGTACAAAAAAAAACTGTATATTTACATACAATAAAGAAAGAAACCGAAATTAAACACTAATAAATGTTTCACTCTAAAAATTAATCCTATATGAGTTTTTATTTTTATTGGTCCGACTGTAGTTCTGTACTATTGGTGGATTCCTTCAACCGACGTTTGTATTTTTTATATTATAATTATTCGAGGAGAGGCCCATGTGCCACCTTGCATTAGAAATGATTATAACAAACTAAATATTTTGTTTTCATACAAGTAGAAGTCGTTTAAAATGTGTTGTAATGCTTGTGGAGCTAGTCCGTTGCGACATAGTAAGGCCGTAAGATCCGTTTACCGTGTTTTATATTGTATTGTATTATATCCTTGTGTTTTTTCATATTCAACTTCTCCTGTCGAATGCTAAGCCTAGATAATTCATTGTCTCTGTTTGTTGCAGCGTCTAGGAGCATAGCCTAATATTTAGATTGGGTAATTTCTGTTTCCTTATATTATCAAATACTTTGTCTTGTTCGTATTAATTCCTCATTTGTTAGCTTTTGCCCATTTTTCAAAAACTGTAAGTGATTGGTTGGTTAGAAGTTGTAACTTTGTTAACAGTTTTTCAGTTGCTAATGGAAGAATATTGTCGGCATAGAACAATATCCGTGCTCCGTTAGGCAAATTTAAATCGAAAATTGGTGTTGAGAAGGACGATATGGATTGTAGGATATAAAAATGAGCCTTGCAGTATTCCAGTTGTTAGATTTTTTTAACTGTGCAGCGATTAGTTCTAATTTCAAGTTTAATTTCAAGAAAAAATTAGTAATTAATATAAAATTGTTTAGGACAATTGTATTTTCTCAAATTTTCAAATATAATTGGTGCCCACGCATCTAAGCTCCGACAATATCTAATTTTAATAAGCCAAATTGTTTACATTTAGTCTTCTGCAGAGCGTCTACTGTACTTTTTTGCGGTTTGAATCAAAATTGATTTGGTTAAAATATTGTCTTAAGCTATATTAATGATAAGCATTAATTCAGGTTTTTAACTTTAGATTTTATTATATATATATATATATATATATATATATATATATATATATATATATATATATATATATATCATAATTTAATAAAATATAAAATCTATATATAAATTCTTTTTACCCGTTGACATTTTACCTCTAATTCCAATTTCACATATCCATTTTATAAATGGATTAAAATAAAAAATAAAAACGACGCACAGGTTCTACAAAATATAAAGACATTTAAATCAGACACTCTAAAATAGCCATAGATGCGACTGACTCAACAAACCGTGATATTTTATCATGGAGTGAAACAATACCGATAAATGAAGAATTATCTATAGATGAGTTTTATTAAAAGGATGTTGAGAAAATTCGACGCATGATAGACATGAGAATGGCTCTAGACAGCCGAGACGTCTCCAAGTGATTCAGAAACCCTGAATTTAAGGCCATATGTGATAATGCACTCTAAAGCCTTCAAGACTTAATCCAATAGGAATTTAATTAATGAGTTTGCAACAATATTGGTGGGAGAGAGAATGGGGGAGGAGAAGGGTCAGCGATTATTATGTCGACTTTGAAGAGAAGCTGTCACAGTTCTGACAAGTGTTTGGTATTAGCCGATTAATATAGAACACTTTCCACAATAAAAAGTTTATACTACAGCAAAATATTTTTTGACTTTTGGCCACGAAATCAGGGTTTCTGAAATGGTTCAGAAATGCGTCGTGCATGAAAATAAAAGTTTTGTAGATGAATAATTGGCTCATGACGTTTACAAATAATAGTTAAAAATAGCACGTTCCGAAAACAAGAAATATGACTTGAAAATGGAATAATTAAATTAGAATTTCATTAAATATAAAAAAAAAATATTTGTCATCACTTAAATAACATTTTCAAAGAATTTGATGAGAAGAAAAGTCCCAGATCACACTGATTTGTGAATACTGATCAGTCTTCATATTTCAAGTGTTATATATTTTATTATCATTTAAATTATTTAAGATACTTGGGAAAGATAATTCTAATACGATAATAAAATCAAAGTTAGCAAAATTGGGTTTACAACAGTTTACCTCGAGCCTACAGAATTAGAGTCCAGACTGTTACCCACAGTCATCCAGTCCGAAATTCTTGCACGAACATTAATTTTTTTTTACTAAAATTTTATCTATTTGTAATACTATTAATTTTTTTTTTTTATGTTTATCTCTCATCATTTTGAATTGTAAACTTTTATTAAAATCTTGTTTACTTATTACGATGCCAAAAAAAAAAAAAAATCTATTCTGATGATGCTGGAGTGAACATTGTTTTCAAGAAAATATAAAAAAATAACTTAGCCATAAAACTAACCATAATTTTAAAGAATAGTACATATAACACTATTTTTCTGCCTTAAAATTACTAAAACGATTATATTAAAAATTTTCGAGTAAATTTATCATTCTATTGTTCGTTGAAGGAGTGGAACGATACCTCACATATTTAAAAATTAACAATACTAAACATTTCTCTGTTGTAATGTGTTGCATAAAATATTTAGCTAAAATAGCAAAAGTAAGTAAAAATAATTGTATAAAAATGTAAGTAGCAGTAGCATTACGTGGATAATTAGCAGCATTACGTAGCAGTAGCATTACGTGGGACCCCATCCGGAGAATGTAAATGACTTTGTGTAAGGATGGGCACACGAAGTTGGAGATAGACTAGATAAAAAAGTAACCAGGATTATGGTGAAGTGTGAGAACGAGATTGAGATGGTAGGATAGTTGAAATAAAAGTTGAATGTTTGAATATTCAAATATTTAAAAGTTGCATTGTTAGACTGATTTAAGCATTTGATTAATGTATTTAATACCCTTAAAGAGGAATTTTATTATACTTCTTATTATTAATGTTACTTTGACAATAAAATTATTCAGTACCTTAAATAATACAGGGATAAATTACTTCTTGCTAGGCTGATATGTTTTTCAAAACATATCTTTCATAAAAAAAAGATCAAATATATGCAGACACAATGCAGTTCATCTCTAATCAACAGGCTAAATAGACGCATCGCCTAGATGAAGTAGCTCGCTCCAAGATCAACAAACATAATCAAAATATTAATAAAGTACGGGAGCAGATTCCTCAGAGTGAGGCACATCTAGTTAATGTTTTTGTTTTTTTTTTAAATTGTTGATCTGAAATGTGCTGCATTTTGTCCACATATATGCAATTTTTTTTTTTGTCCTGAATTGGCGATTCTGATACCTGAATTGGCGAAACTTCGACTTGCTAGTTGTTTTCCGGTATTTTAATAAGTTAAGGCCTCGTTGGTGGAAACTTATATCCTATAATATTAATTTATTTTTCTTACTGAGTTCTCTTATATATTTTTTTAAATTAAACATAAACTCCTTTAAAAATATTATATTTAAATTCCAATTCAAAAGAATTGAAAAAAAAAAAATCAGTTATTACGATTCATCAGACTATATCGGAACTAGCACCTGCTGTTCTGCATGCATTTACGTTTCCGATTATTAAAATGATCATATATTTAATAAAGTCTTATACTTGGCAGTCATTGAAATCATCATGAATTTTTTTTCATTGTAATTATTATCAAATATATTGTCTATGCAATTGCCTATAGCATTTTTTATCCAAAAATATATCCAATATAAAATAATGAAGTATATTTTATGAAGAGTAATTTCCTACGCAGTTTAATAGTTCAAGACTAAATTATAACTAATACAGGCCAACAAAAAAAAAAAAATTGAAAACTTTTTTAACTTTAATACTTGATCTTTATAGATTTTTATGTGCTGAATCTAAATCTGGCCTTAGTTTTTTTTGTATAAATCCCTATCTAAACCCCTATACGGTATACGGGGGAATTAATGAAACACTATGTTACATCATAAGCATGGTTATAGTCCCTAACCAAGTCGTTAAGCTCGATTTGAGTAAACAGTTTAGGCTCTAAATTTCTGTAAAACATCGGAATTCTTCATCATCTTGTACATCCAACTCGGATTGCACAGGCCAACGATGAAAAAACGTTTGTACTGAAAATACCTTATTCCTATAGTTTTTAGGGCGCTGAATCCAAATATGATATAAAAAAGCTGTATCACCCACAATTTCTTAACATTTTATAACTAAATTTATTAAATTCATCGATTTTTAAAGAATTGAACAGCTTTAATAGTTAAAATTGTGGGTGATCAGCTTTTTTAATATCATATTTGGATTTAGCAATCATAGGAATAAGGTATTTTCAGTACAAAAGTTTTTTCATCGTTGACCTGTGTAATCTGTGCAGAAATACAATTGGTTATCCGTAACAATACTATATTCATTCCCAGAATTAATGAAAATTTTTATCACAATTATATAAAGCTTACATTTGAAAACAATAGTTCGAAAAAGTAAGAAAAATAAAAAAAATCTGGGATGGATTCGGAAAAAAAGTCGAGTTTGGAAACACGTGAACACAGATTGGAAAAGTTTAATAAGACACACAAAAGGCTCGTCAAACTTTGTTTCAATTCGTAACGAAAAACATGCGTTGCTGACTGGAACTTTCTTAAGTCATGAGTGCTACATAAGAATAAGACACCACAGTAACTATTTAAGAGACACCATAAGTATGAAAATATCATTTTTGTTCTGTTTGCTACATATTAATGAATAAGATTAATAGTATCTTTGAATTCGTATTGAAGCGAAATTTTTCCTGTTATTTTTTATTATTTTTCAAGGAAGTGGTAAATCCTTCATTTATTCAAAAAAAATTTATTTTCGCATCTTTAAAAACATTTCAAGCATCAAGTTGGCTCATCATCAGGTTCCTAATTAAAACATTTGACATTATATCGTTAAAAAAAAAAAAAAACATTTTTCTATGTATGAAAGGTTTATAATTTCTTGAAAAAATACGAAAAAAGATTAACAGTACTATCGCAAAAGTTGAATAAACTATTTGTTGTGATGATTCATTAATTATAAATTACACTAAAAATTAATTATTTATAAAGTATAAATTCATTGATCAAGATTAATTACTAACAAATAAATCAAGCATGTATTTAAGGCACTTTATAAATGTGGCAAAATGGTTATATGTCATACGTTTATACATCAAGAAATGACCTTTAAAATGTTAAGCATTAGAAGATAGTTCAATAAACTTAACCTGCGTGTTTGATTTTGATAAATAAATAATATGGAAACTGTGACGTTAAATAATTCGAATTAGGATTTGCCGTCGGCCAGTGGAACAGATAGTTTCTTTACTTTTTTGGATATCCAGGTATCCAGTCTTTTTTAAGTTGAGATTTGCTAGATAAAAAGAAAAAAGCAATAACATGAAATTAGGAAAAAATCTATCGAGCGGTTTTCATCAATAATTTGTTACATTTTGATATGAATAGTTGAGTAACGGGGTAACCCGTAATGTAAACAGTGCTGCGAGTGGATTTGCCTTAAATAATAATAATGATTAAAATTTTAGTATTTTTTTTTATGATTTAAATTATATATATATATATATATATATATATATATATATATATATATATATATATATATATACATCCTTAAATTCTGTGCAATCCCCAATTAGTTTTAAATCTTAGAAAAAACGAAATGTAAAATCATAAGACATGCGTTACTGATTATTTTAATAAATAAATCCTATAAGTATTTAAGAAAAATTATATATTTATTTAATGTTTTACAACCAGTTACATTAGTTTTCGAATAATAGTTACATTAATTTCACCAATTAGGTAATAACTGAAGATTATAGTAATAAACAATTACCATATCATTATTTTTATTTATTTTGGGTTTAACGTCCTTATTTTGATTTCAACACAAGTAGCAAATTGTTTATCATTCAGAAAAGTGGCAATACAACAAATTTTGGAATTTCGGCCTGGTTTTTTTCTAATTCGGATCACTCTGCAGAGTGTTCAGTGGATGGTCGGATTATCGAATTTCTACTGTATTCAATTGATCTGCTTGCTTTAGTAAGTAACATAACTTAACATAAGTTTCTATTTAAAACACAATTTTAAGCAGACTGTTAACGAGAATATTTTAGAAGTACGTGAATTTATATTACTTCTGAGGTTTTTCCTTCGAGCTATACCTTATAGCTTGTTATCGATTGAAAGATATAAGCCTAGAGATCAATTGGATATTTAACTATTTGTTCGTGTACGGCTACAATAAAAAAAAAAACCTAATATACTAAAAGAAAATAAATTCCTTGATTTTGAAGATAGCTACCTTAATACATAACAAGCGGAGGTGAAAATCGGATAGCAGAGGAATCGACCGTTTTAAAGACTGGCGATGGTGCCTGAGGGAGCCTTAAGTACGTGGCGGGAATCCAAGGGTGGGTCACATTTAGTCTTTAGTGACCGCTTCTATTGCGGCCCCGAAATTGGATTTTAAAAATTACTGTGTTGAGAGTTTCTGAAACGGCCAAGCCCCCTTAGAATCCTAAGCATTCTGCTTATTTTAGCACTATCTAAGTCCAATTTAGCGGTTTAAAAGCAAACAAAATAAAAATTAAGAAGAGAGAGAAAAAAGGTCAATTACGTAGCTTCCAATTTGAATTCCTATTAGATGGCTACAAAACATTCACAATTTTATGGAGAAGCTACCTCTTTATAGTAAAGAAATACGCCTATTATAAATCAACCCCGATTTATTGATATAAAAAAGTACAATAAAGCGAAGACTTTTATTACATTTTTTACACATAAAACTAATATATTAATTTTGTTTATGTTCAGTGATTTATAATAAATGTTTCATTACAATTATTAGATATAACCTTAATAATAATAATTGAAATATATATAATTTTCCATGGTTCCAGAAACAATTTTATATCATAATATATTACAGTTGGGTCACGAAACAATTAAGAGTGAAAATATATTCAATAGTATAACATTCTCTGTAATAAAACTTCTTAATATTGCCGAATCTTTCATTATTTTATTTGAATTGATTGTTTCTCTTTCTTAATTGGCTTGGGTCTGCAGCTTCGCAAAGATCTTTCGAAAAAAACTTTTTTTTAGTTTTATAGAAATACTACCAATTATATTACATATCACACTTAAATGTATACATCCGAAATGAGAAAACGAACTTGATGAGAAATTAATTGCCAGCTGATCAGCGAGAAACATGCCGCATCGCACTTTTGCCACACTTCGCATTACGTCGCATTACGATTCTCACTTCCATTCATCCAGAAGAGCTCTAATGCAATTGTCCTTGTTTTCAATTTTTAGTTACATTATAGTTTATTGGGTTTAACAACATTACGTAATTCTTCTAAGTCAGGAAGGTAGGTTATTCTTCAGGTTCACATTTTCCAGCCTGAGTGGGAAGATGGATATATTAAACTAAGACGGATTCGAACAATCGTTTTTCTGACAGGATCATTACGGGGTCAATATTGATTAAGAGCACAATATTAATTTCAGCTTTCTTTATTTTTTTTATTTCCTTTTTTATTTTATAATTATTAAATATTAATTCACCAAACATGCACACACTCACAAAAACTCTTTATGTACAGATATGTGATATATATATATATATATATATATATATATATATATATATATA
Source organism: Rhaphigaster nebulosa (assembly GCA_948150685.1). Taxonomy (NCBI): domain Eukaryota; kingdom Metazoa; phylum Arthropoda; class Insecta; order Hemiptera; family Pentatomidae; genus Rhaphigaster; species Rhaphigaster nebulosa. Next base: position 82,952,139 of record OX411306.1, on the reverse strand, counting down.
TATATATTTCAAGATTTGACATTTTGAATCGGTTTGTAGTTCATACGCAGTTTTCATCTACTTTCTTATGCTGTTTTTATTGCAGCATTCATGGGTTTTCGATCCCGAGCAAGTGATCATCTTCAGCAATAATCTGTTGAGCTGCGGTATGCCAGACAAGCACTGATTCAGTGTTCATTATGAAAACCACCAACGGGTTCAGTGCCTGTCTCGTGTACCGGAGCTGAATAAACAAATGCTGAAGAGGATTATACAACAGCTTAAGAAAGTAGTCAAAAACTGTACCTGTCCTCCAACTCGATTTATAGTGTCAAGTCTTTAATATAACACGATAATACAATTTGTTATTTGATATATATATATATATATATATATATATATATATATATATATATATATATATATATATATATATATATATATATATATATATATATATATATATATATATATATATATATTAAAAATCGACAGCATTATACGTCGGCAAACATCACCTCTGCTCTGATTTGCCTTTATCAATGTAACAAATATATGTTAATTCAAAGAAACTAAACCATATTGAGTAATTTTTTTTCTCAAAATGTGATGGCCCTGGATATGAAAACACAATGGAATTATATTCCTCCAATTGCATTGGGTACCAGAGTACTGGGCTAGGATTATATATATTTATATATATCCATATTAGCAGTGAATCGACTCTGGAGTCGAGAGGCCCTCCTATATTTAACTCCCGGTAATTTGTCTTAATATTTATAATCATTATGCGAAAAAAATCGCCTTCTGTAATTTAATGTCAATTTATATTTTATAAAAACATTGTTGGATCTACAAGGGACTACACCTCGTATTTTTGTGACTCGAAACCAGATATTGCGAATCAGTGTTTGAGCTTTCTAGAGTTATGCAAACAATATGATGGATTCAAGCCAATACCTCGTAAATCTAAATGTTTGCATTTTCCGATTTGTGTCCCATTTACTAGGCCACAATGATGTCGTCGTTTCCAGAAAATGATAGGAATTTATTCAACGCTTAAACAAATAAATAACAGTTCTTTGAATACCTTGTATCGGGTTCTCAAACAAATAGATTACAACAGCTGGCAAGTTGGAATAGGATGTTGATTTTGAGATACGAGGTATTGATTTGAATTCATTGTGTGGCTTTGGTATATTTCTTGGACATTTTTTATAATCAATTTTATTAAAACAACGCCATTTGATTGTTACTAGATAACATAATTATGGATGAAATTAAAGGTTTATGAAATTTCATTTCTATTTAAATTAAACATATAAAACATAAAGGTCTTTGTTGAATGTTACTGGATACATTAGAGCACAATTAGAGCACCAACTTTAAATTTTGAGCCAAAATTCCTTGAATGTTTCTTCTTACCCTAATACTCTTTAATTACATAATCCTCACTCATATCGTTACAATAAAATTAACATTGCATTATTTTTTCATTAAATTAACTTTAAATGCTTGAGAAACAGGTCTGTAAATATTTATTTTGATTAATTATCTCCTTTTCTATAAAATTTGTAAACTGTCAACTCTTAGAAGAATATTTTTTTTAACTTCATATCAAAAAATTGTTTAAAAATGTTTATCTACCCATTATTTCTTTATGTTAGCAACTTCTTGATTTGAGGATATTAAATCAGTTTCGATAAATGAAATCTTAATGCATGGTGAAAATCAATGAAATCCCCAGATGATCTTTAACCTGGCACTCCATGTAACAATTCCAATATTATATTTTCGAATATAGTATAGTTTCTAGTAGTATAGTAGTTTATAGTACAATTCCAATAGTTTCTTGAATATTGGATTATAAACTGTGATCTGCAATCATGTCCTTGCATGTTTGAAACCCTTGATACAAAATGCCCAAATTTTCCTGATGATTTATTTTACCTCTGTCTACCCATTATTTTCTATTCTTCTTTCTTTTGTTATAAAAAATATTTTAACGGCAATTAGTATGACGCTATGTAATATAATAACTTTTATTTACCTCCATTATATAAATTCACTATACGATGATGCACGGAGTTAATATGATGCCTAAGATATGCTCACTGCCACTGACAGAGTAACAGCGGGAATGCCCTGAGTAGAATTTAATATAAGCTCACATTTCTTGGGGCCTTTCCAGGACGAGAGTAAAATAAAATTTTATAATAAAATATAAATAAAATCTCTCATATCATATCAAAGGGGGAGCGGGAAGCGAATCATGTATTATATTGATAGGCAATCCGTTTGATTATTCTGTTCTCATTAATTTTGAATGAAAAATAAGTAATTTTTATCAAAACCTTCAATTGGCATAGTTTCAAAGGTTAAACCAGAAACTCCTTGTCAACAGTCGTCAATCAATAGATACTCTAAATTGATAACTATTTCTACATTGTGGAATAAATATTATCCAGATAGACGAATACAAAAATATTATACAATAAAGGAAAAAAAACAATAAAAAAAAAGTTAGCCAATCATCTACCTATTAATAATAGTAATAAAAATACCATTTCACTTTTCACACTTATTGTTTAATTTTTTTTTCTGTTTATTCTACAAGATATTTTCTCCCCTTTTTTCATCTAGAAATTAATTATTAAAAAGCTATAATGTACTCTACTGCCTATGATGTTTTTTTTGTTATCTACGGTTTTTTTATATAGATTTCTATTTTTTTTTTTTTTTTTTGCTACATGATTATATTTATACATCTATTTAAATATTTTTATATCATATATGTAAATATTGTTTGTTTTCTAGGTTTGTCGTAGATGAATATATTTTCTATCCATTTTATACACTTTTTCCCAGAATAAAGTGTTTTCACAATATATATATATATACTCGTTGGGGAGCGGAGTAGTGTTACTATGCTCCCGGTCCTGAGCTCGAGACCGGCTGTGGCAGATAATTATTTATTATTTTATCAGCCATGGACAGCAGCTATAAGGAGATTCTTGAGCCTCACCCAGCCATGATAAAGTGGGTACCCTTAATTGAGGAAAAACCTGGCGGTTAAGCGTGTTCTCGGCCAAATCACCTCCTTGCACAACCGTTGACCTAGAAATAGTATGGTCCTTACCAAGTACTGAACCCAATACCCTTCATAGGTTGTAGTGGTACATGCTTTTTTTTTATGGGTTGTAGTGGTACAGGGTTTTTTCTTTTTTTTTATGTACTCGTTGAGATGTTAACCTCTTAAGATCATTAAATAATATTTTAGCATCTCTGTTGAACAGGGAAGGCGAGGGTGCCCATAAATAATTAAATAAAGTACAGAAAAGACTTATAATTTATAAATTTATTACTAATATACACTTAATAAATAAACAAATTTATTACTAATATTTATTTACTAATATACACACAAATGATAATGACTTCCGTTAAATCTGATGATTGAGCTCTGAAGAGAATAAGAAAATACTGGGTTGGCAATGGCGACACTGAAGGCTAGGTGACGGTTCCAAACGATGACTATTCCTTTGAGAATTTTCAGTCAAATCAAGCCTGATTATGAATAGATTAAATGTCATATTCGCAATATCCGTTGGAGACTGTACGGTGAACTTCGTCTTCGTGAGTGAACCAGAGATGAACGGAATATCGCGAGGTGTTATTTCGGTGACAGGAGACAGGGTTGTTCTATTGAAGCTTTTGATAAGTTACCACTGACGAAACCATAGGTGACTGATTAAACCGTGAGAATTCCGACGTGGTAACAATGAGCATCTCTACGATGTGCTTTAACAAATGGTGGAAAAAGTACTTCTTGCTGACAAACCAGAGAACAGCCAATCTGGGTTTTCCAGAGAGAATATTTTTTCTGTTCAAAGTGTCAGGCTGTCAAGAGAAAATTGTAATAAAACATGTGCTTTTTATTAATTCCTATGTTTTTTTCGATGCACTGACTTAATACAACGTTTAATATGTGTGACAGACTATATTATACAAAATTTGAAATCATTTTTAATATATTGAGAAAACCATTACCACTACAACACGAAGTTTTTTAGGTTCAGTACTTAGTAAGGACCATACTGTTTCTAAGCCAACGACTAAGCAAGGAGGTAATTCGGCCGAGATCACGCTCAACCACAATGCTTTCCTCCAATTAAGGATACCCACTTTATAGAGACTGGGTGAGCCCCAGTCTGGGTCTCCTGATCCAACGAAAGAAAAAATAATTATCTGCCACAGCCGGTCTCGAACCCTGGATCTAAATATTAGTAGCACAGTGCCCTACCCACTGAGCTAACCTGCTACACACACACATATATATATATATATATATATATATATATATATATATATATATATATATAAAACCATAGCTCTATAACCAGTTCCTTTGCGGCCAATTTGGTAGTGTCCTTCCCACCGACTCACCCGGATTCAAGGATAGCGACAAATTGGTTTAGATCCACGGATTATGGCTCTTCAGGGTCAGTAGGAGTACCTAATGTATGAGGACCTACATTTGTTCCCGCGAAGCCGACCGTGCAAGGACCAAACCTCCGGGTGGCTATTTTACATCCTAGAAAATCTCAATTCATAATTTAGGTGCACGCAGTAGAGTCATGACTCCAACACCCGGTTCAGTTGCCTCCAGTAGGTATATAATAATATCGATTAAAAATGCAATGCTGCGGAAATAGGGGAATTTTTAGAGATGTATATTATTTTTAAAAGAAAAATAAGGAGCTTTGAGAAATAATAAATGAACGAAATACGTTAATTTCTCGAATGCAAAAAAAAGAATCAGCATGAGATGTGAGAAGATCTAATCTTTTCAGTGATCTTATCAGATTCGCTCACACACTTTATGTAATAAGCTTCATTATAAAGACAGTTTTCCTCTACTTTGTGCTACTTAATAAATTTAATTTTTATTTATTTATTTATTATTATATTTATATTTATTTCTTATATTTTCCGTTTTTATATTTACCTATTGCTCAATGAACTCACGGGTTTAGTGTCGTTTCTGAAAACATAATAGCAAATACTTTTCGAAACATAATTACTATGCTAAATTTGGTAAACATAATATGTTAAACTATCGGAACAAAAAAATGATATTAAAGAGATTTTCACAGCAAGGCTTCTGTATTACAGTTATCAGCTTTAATATTCCTTTCAACAGAATAATAGTTTATCTTCAAGAAGGACCGTTCTCTCTGGAAAATTAATGGTTCCTATTTTCTTCTTGTATTTTTTTCTTTTGTTTTTCTCTGTAATGAGGTTTCTAACAAGTACCGGTATGGAAGGATAGAGAAGACAGGGAATAAGAATATCATGTTCCATTCCACTAAACCTTTTCATAAGTATGTATTCCAATTCTGTACGTCAGGTGTAAACTGCCCTAAATCCAATTATGCTTATTTTGATTGTATTATGTTATTTGGATAATCCTGACCATATTTTTAAGGGTAAAGTATCGTAAATAAGTTAAAAGAATGCTAAAATGTACAAGACTTCAAATATAAAGATTAACCACTTTCCACAAAAAGCAAAACAGTGCGATCTTAAACTTCTTTTTGCTTTTCTGTAAAACTTTCGAGAGCTTACTCTGATTTACATAGCTCATACTTAAATCTCTTTATAAAACGTGGGATCCTCCCGTAATCAGTTCTATGATAGATGGATTCAAATTGTTGTCACTATACCAATGGCCACATATGCATGTAGTCTGCACATTTAAAAAAAATAATTCCTCATCAGAGTATCACAGAGACAATTTTTTTTTTTTTTTTTTTTAAATCGCTTGATATTAATGGTTAAAGTAAATTTATTTGTATCTGAAGAAATTTTTCATGGTTATATGAGCTTATTTATATTTGTAAAATTATTTGATACGAAAAATTTATTTCCGTGTGTTACTGTCGACGTAAAAAATATAGATATGTGGATGACAACGATTCACAATTTATTTAAATAATTTAAAAAGCTATAAATCACATTTGTCAAGAAGACTGAGAGAAAACCAGGATCCTAAAACATACAGCTGTTGTAATCCTCCTACCATCAGTTCGCTGTAACTTAAGCCTATAGAGTAGACACATTCATTACTCACTCGCAAATACGCAGACATTATCAGCAACACGAAATACGCACGGAGTAAAAGCATCGTTTTAAAAGGAGTATATATTTTATTCAAAATTATTGTATAATAATCTTGGGTACAGTCGATGTGTGTTTAGATATTTACTGACGATTATGAAAGCAAGATGTGTTAAAAAAGTAATATTTTGTATGTACATTTGTCTTACGTATTTATTGTGCAATATATATTTTGTCGTAAATATATTATTAGTTCATTAATTGCCTTATCCATTAAAAGCTCTAGCATTATAAATATGCCTGTTTTCATAAAAAAATAATAAAATATGGGCTATTTTTATTCCTGATGAAATCCATGTCCAAGTTATAGCATAAACGGACAAGAGCTGAAAGAAGAAGGAATTGAGATATATATCTAACATTCTCTGGATCTTACAGTGTATTCTATGTATTAAATTAAAAGAATGAAAAGAGCAAGGGCATGTCTGTATCCAGCTCAAACCAGAAAAGGGAGAAATTTTCTAAATTCTGTTTCTCTTATGTAACAGAATGGAATTCCAGGGAATGGAATATCCATGGTAGGGTTGGAATATCGAAACACGATATATCGATAGATCGGAGTTGAAACACCGATATTTTCTATCGATATCTCAACACCCGATATATCGATATTTTACAACGATACATCGATGACACAGATATGTTAAACTATATTACAGTAGAATCTCGATAATTCATATCGGGTTCCCCTTTTTTTCTATTCATCTCTCTTTAAAAAAAAAAATGTAAAAACCTGTAACCATATTGTTAGTCGCCAACATCCCATGAAAAGATAAATTGATAATTACATAAAACATGATTGTACTGAGATGTATATCAAATGAATTACATGATTTTAGATGAATGTTTTGAAAATTCACAATGTACTCGGAACCATTATAAGATAAATACATTTTTTAGAAGGTTTTAGGTTTTCTAAATTTCTAGAAGACTGTAATGTATGAAATGTGGCTAAAAGTCTTCAAAATAAAAATAAATTATAACATTTTTTTTTTATGTATAATTCTTTTCCATCATTTTACACAGTGATTCATGGCTAATACAAACAATGTTTTATAAGCAATAATAATTATATTATTTCATAACCTTCTTTACAATTTAAGATTATACTCATTTAATGCACTTTTCTTTGCTTTTTTATCCATTTTCTTTCGACATATCGATATTTTCTAGGTGTTATCGGTGGATATCGATATTTGCGAATATCGAATATCGATATTTTACTTTTGATGTTGCAACCCTAATCCATGGTGTCATGTAAAAATTTACTGTAGCATTCAGAATAAATGAATTTATTTTATACAAAAAAAATGAACAATAGTTTCCGTGAATCAGCCGCGAAATTTTAAGCTGCCGAGACTTGCTCTCCTCCTCCCCCCTTGCTACGCCCTTGAAAAGCAGTATATGTTTATTAATTACAAAAATATATATGCTGTCTATAAAAAACGTGTGAACATTTGGATATTTTTATCATTTATTAATTATTATACTTTTTATTACTGTTCATACTCTTACTATATGTTTGATCATTCTTATATTACAGTTGTATTTCACTCACATACATATGCAGCTAATTTTCTTAATATTTCACACCATTATACTCCTCTGTGTGGTCTAACGAGCATGTGTGCAGTGTTTTAGAAACTGTAGAGTATGAAGAAGCAGGCCCGATCCCGAGCAAACGAAAATTGGTCCATCTGTCTACTAGAGGCAACTCAAATCCTTGAAAAAAAGTTCTTATAGGATCATAAAAAAGTAAAATTACTGTATGAGTAAACATATAAACAAATTAACAAGAATATTTGGAGTTTGCAAAAAACACAACTTGACAATGTGTTTTAAGTCTATTTACATGATTACAATTTTGTTTCTTTTAATAATACTATGCAACCAACTCTCATAACGAATTTTTAATGGTTGTTGGAATTGAAAAATGTAACTAACAACAAATTTTCTATGCTAGTCTGCAACGGAAACACCGATATATCTAAATAGTGGGCTTACGGATCTTGTAAAATTTAAAGGAGTGCTGTAATTTTAAAAGATAAAACGGCAGTAAACAAAATGCTTTCATTTGTAGTTACTGCAATATAATGCTCAACTGGCTTAGGAATGAAATATTATTCATACATTTGTAATAGCTTATAACTGCTTGCATTTTACCAGTGTTGTTTCCTAGCCTTAGCTGATACTAATTTATTATTCTAAGATAGTTTCAGGTGCTAAATATTGTTGGTCTAATCATCAAAAGGCTATCCTGGCTGCGAACGAAAACGCCATAATTGAAATCGATTTGAGCTTGTAAATTGGAGGGGACAATGGTTCCACTTCTCTCCAAATTGAAGTGCCTCAGTGAATTTCGATTCGGAATTTCGATGAGCATTGTCCTGACGTTTTCCCTCTTATTGGTCAAGCGCTTATAACTCATCAACTTCGATGGACTATAACTCATCGATGGACCATATACCTCCATGGTGGCCTTGTGTCAGGAATGATTAGGGAAAAGATGATATTTTCCCAGTTGATAGATAAAGGGTACAAATAATTTTCTCTAACCCTCTCTCATGATCCTAATGACGCATTCTTCACCTTCCCATTTTGCCACATATCTCAGTCTTCCTAAATATTGCTTTGTAGTATTTTTTTTTTATGTTTATCTTTTCATAACGCCTAATGTATAGTGTATATCATGAACTTTTCCGACGCCACGATTCTTATGCCTTCATCATTGAAGCCAGTCCAGGCTTTCAATACCAACGACCACACAGAGGAGTATAATGGAGTGAAATATTAAGAAAATTAGCTGCATATGTTTGTGAGTGAAATACAACTGTAATATAATTCAACTGTAAGTATGAATGAATGAATGAATAAAGCCTTTTATTACAAAAAGTAACAGAATTTTACTATTTTTACTTCTGATGCTACTTACAATATTTACAATTTTATACAATATTATGAAATTTTTTTCTTTTTTTCCTGTTAATTTATGTGGGCCTTCCCCTTAGGGAGTGATGGTCTAACTTCCCTGGAGACCAATTCCTACTGGGAAGTGATAAAAAGTATAAAACTTAATAAATGATAAAAATATCCAAATCTTTACACGTTTTTGTATAGAGAGCATGTGGTAAAATTTCTGCAACTGTATGTTTTCAACTAATTAATAAACATATACTGTTTTTCAAAGGCGTAGCAAGGGGGAGGGCAAGGTTTGGCAGCTTAAAATTTCGCGGCTGATTCACGGAAACTATTGTTCATGAATTAATTTTGTATAAAATAAATTAATTTATTCTGAATGCTACAGTAAATATTTATAGAGATTAGGGTTGATATTCCATATTCGATAAATGATATTCGATATTCGCAAATATCGCAAAACCAAATATCGATATCCACCGATAACCGCTAGAAAATATCGATATATCGAAATAAAATGGATATAAAAGCAAAGAAAAGTACATTAAATGAGTATAATCTTAAATTGTAAAGAAGGTTATGAAATAATATAAATATTATTGCTTTTAAAACATTTGTATTAGCCATGAATTATTGTATAAAATGATAGAAAATAATTATACATAAAAAAAATGTTATAACATATTTTTATTTTGAAGACTTTTAGCCATATTTCATACATTATACTCTTCTAGCAATTTTACAATAATAAAACCTAAAACCTTCTAAAAATGTATTTATCTTATAATGCTTCCGACTATATTGTGCATTCTCAAAACATTTATCTAAAAGCATATAATTCATTTGATATACATCTCAGTATTTTATACAGATATACATCTTGTACCTCGCGGGCGCCTTCGAATGTGTGGATGGAACGGTGGTAGAACCGGTTATAGTGGGAAAAGATGTAGATCTGTAATTAGGGGAACTTCGTGAAGGAGGAGCACGATTCCTCACAGGAACTGTGCTTGCGGAGGCAAAGGAAGATGACGAGGGATCATTGTCTGTGCTCAGCCAGGTGACCCTAACGCGACTTCTCACGAATTGAAAAATATTTGATGAGGAGGGAAACTGAGTTTCCAGTTTTGCAAATTCATATTCTCTCCGGTTGTCAGAGTCGAGTGCCCTCAAAGCGATAAAGGAAAGGAGAAAATCAGCTCTATTTTCAATCTCTAAATTATTGAATGCCTCCAAATTGTCAACTACGTAGAACAAATAATCTCTGAAGGTGTCAAATGTAGGTCCTGATGACTTGGGAGAAAATTCCAAAGCTCGTCTAATGTAAAGACTTGCTAATCCCCTAGGGTTATCATGCTTCCCACCCCTGTTGGTAATTAATTATCAATGATGACAGGAAGTGGAGCGATCAGTGTGACAGGTTCTCCTCGAAGTAGCTCTTTCAAATAATTAAATCTTTCAATATTAGAAATGTGAGGTTCATCATAAACCAGGGAGACAAAAAGGACCCTACAATTTGCCCACTTCACAAGGTAGCCATCGAACACAGGGATCCTTATAGGAGAAAGATTCGGAGAGCGATTCGTGCAAGAGGCATTCATTGCAGAAGACTAGAATGCTAGAGGTGGATGAGGCTTGTCTAATTTTTTCTAGATTTTTAATGAACAGGAGTTAGCGAAATCCATTTCATTCAGAAGGGAATAATAATAAAGGTTATCAGACTCAGAGGAAATACGTGCATCATCTTTACCTCATCGAGTGCCTACTAATATGTCTGAAACCTTTCCCACGCCTGTTGGGAACGTTCAAAGCCGCACCCTGAACAGATGAACGCACTCCGGATCTCCAACAGCTCTCTGCCCCCATTTCACTATATTTTTTCCAAGCCTGTTAATCTTTCGTTGATATTTCCTCTGAGGAATCCCCCTCAAAAATCATTAATTCTTTAGTATCGCTCATTTTACATAAAAAATGGGCAGCAGTGTCGGGGAACCCAACGATGGCCAGGGAAACTACCTAACAATTTATAACGACAACATTAAATGAATGGAAAGAAAAACAAAATTAAAATAAAGTGTATCAAGAAGCAATGGGTTCACAAGAAATAAGAACCTGAATAAATATCTTTAAACAGCAATAATCGCCAAGATCACCAGGCAGTGCACTAACAAGTATTTGATTAAACACTAAGTCTGAAATGGCAAGAACATAGCAATAATCAAAAGAATGATCGCGAGACTAGTGATTCACAAAATCAGGAACACGAAGAAGATTCCCCACTCACAAAAAAATCTAGTTAACACACTAATGCTCTAACTTGGAAACAGGAATAAGGTAAATGCTATAAATGCAGCATTTTAAATGACATAAAAATATTAAATTATTAACCTGTGAATCCAACCAACCTTGCTACGTTCAAAATCAAAATTATAAAGAAGATAATACTTTCGATAAAGCCAATTTAATAAAGTGTCATTAGCATCCTCATTAATTAAATAAACAATAAATGTAATTAAAGTTAAGCCTAGCCCTAAATAGGAACCATAAACTGCATGAGCAGGTGATTGACTGAATATACAATAAAATACTGAAGGATAAATTTCAGATTAAATTAAATAAAGTTTAGTTGATAAATTGAATAACTGACCAAATCAAACACAAAAGTTTACATCAGTGAATGGGTATATGATAATTAAGTTGATAATTAACATATTAATAATTAAGTATAAAGGCTGGGTAATTTCTGGAACAAGTTACAAGGCTAATCCTGCAAGGATAAGCCTCAAACCAAACTCCAATCTTACTATTTTCAAAAATATGCAATTATTTAATAGTTTAATTAATATCAGGCAAAGGAGGACCATTATGTATAGTTCCAACCCAACCTTTTAATGATGTGCGCCAGGTGTTGGAATAAGGACTTAAAATTTACTTGGAATAAGTGGACTGTAAAAAAGCAAGTAGGAGCTGCCTCAGTTAAAAACCCAAAGAATAATTCCTAAGGAAGATATTAATAAAAGGCATGTAACATTTTACTGTAGTTATAATTTAGAAACAATTAAGAAGATGGGTGAAGCTCACAAAAAAATAAGAAACTTACATTTAAGCCAAACGTCCAAAAATAATGAACTTACATTTTTACAGTTTTGCTTGAGTGATGCGGATGTCACTGATGATGACTTCAGAGGAAAAATATCTGGTTAGGGTCCATGAGCTGGAGTTAAGGGGAAAAGTCAGTAGTCACTTACTTTGTTCTCGTAGCTTTCATAATGTATCACAAGTGTAGGACTTCCATGGCGGAATAATGCCCTCGTCAATCGCGGAGAATTCCCCCGCCGCCGCCCGGCGATACATTTCCAAAACTTGAACGTTTTATAAAGACCGAACCCCCGAGATGGGCAGGACATGTTGCACGACAAAATGATAACGGTTCCCAAAATGCTCTTACATGAAAAAAATATTCAGACGAAGAAAAGTAGTAACACCTCGCCTGCGTTGAGTGGATTGTTTGTTAGTGGATGCCCAGAAACTGTTGGGAATTAGAAATTGGAAAGCAGAAGCACAAAATAGAGAAGATTCCGTGCGGGAGGCTTTGACTCTTCATGGGTCTTAGCGCTACCGAAGAAGAAGAACAATTATTGTTGATTATAATTTAAATGTGATCCAATGTTGATAGATATATGCATACGAAACAATAACACTGAAGTAATTTAAATATTTTGGGGGAAATCATTTCCATATCACCTGTCATAAATTCCGGGGCCAATCCAGTCTATATAATTGGATTTTGGATAAGAAAAATGCATATATTTTTATAATCCTTTTATAAAATATTTATTGATTTTGAAGTCTGGTTTATATTGTAATTCATATTCGCATTCCAAGCAGAAATTTATTATCACTAGCTACTTCGATTATATGCTTATTTGGTCAGTCCTTAAAAAAGTCTGACTTAGTAAGAATCAAGTAATATCCACTTGATACTTTTAATGATTTATTTTGGCATGAGCAACGTGTAAAATGGAAGCATCCGAAAGATGAAAGGATTTTAAAGGATTTGTAATTGTAAAGGATTTTACTTAATGAGGGCTAGAAAAAAAGGATAACAATTACTTTAAAGCATGACGAAGTCCATAGCTTTCAATAGACTTGGAAATGGACTTGGAAATTTGTTCTCTACTCCTTGTTTCCTCAGAGACTTGAGGCCAATGATACCTAAGGATTTTCGAGAATAAAAAGTGGCTTGTTTTCTTCCTGTTTTTTTTTTCGTTAATCTATCTCCACAAACAAAGAAAGATTGCAGAATCAGAGAGTATTTTAAACTACATTATTAACAAATTTACTTCCTAATTCTAATTTCGAATTTACGTGGCAGTGAGTTATAACTGATAAAAAAAAGTAAAAGCTTATAGAAAGAACACGCACAAAGACAAAATCAACACTCCTTTATTTCTCTTAGTAATCCTTTTGCACCTTAAGGTCTTGTTTACATAGGATATTTGGTATACTCCCAACTATAACTCTCCCCTTCCAATTTACGTAAATTCCCGGTAAACTTTTTACATATAAAAAAAAAAAAAAATATTTATCCTGCCAACATCATCAAAAGAAATATCTATATATTTGTATATACATACAAAGGAAATAAACTGTGATATTCACAAAAATCAAATCAAAAATTCTTTTAATTTAAAATGAACAAGAAACCTACAGCTTACCACTAATAACAAACATACAACAACCAAACAAAAATAAAATACTTCTTACAGCTATCAATACCTAAAAGGAAAGAGCATAACTCTTGTTGCCATGTTATCTTCCATGAGCCGTTTTAACACACTCACCGCACTCTCGCGCACTTAGGTTCACAATACAAAATAATAATTTAAAAAAATATCTACAAATTTTTTTCTATACGTACAAAGTTCGCTTGTGTGCTGATACAAGGATACTCCAGCTTACTAAGGTGTTGCTATCATTGGGAGCTTTAATTGCTCCCAATTAATTAGAGTGGGGTTTTTAACACTCTCACTGGTGACGATATTATGCTTTCCAATTAACACCACCCTGAATGGCCCCTCGTAACGCAGTTACTCTTTACCTCTATTAGTTCCTAACTACACTATTGTCTCGATTTTTTCCTCTCCCATGAGATTATCTCAAGCGACCCTTTTCCTTTTATCCTTCTCCATCTTCCCCCGTAATTTTTCTTCTCGATGATATTATTGAGTATCTCCTCCTCTTCCGCTATCGTTCCTGAATAGTCCAGCTGATGACCGCGAAGGCCGAATAGTATCTCGAATGGGGAAAAACTCATTACTGTATGAATTGTATGGATGTATGTGGTATAAATCCATTCAATTCATACTTGATAATCGCCACTTCTGGTTCAGCCTCTTATCCATTTGGTGATTGCTCAGTGTGCTGTGCATCCTTACAATACTGTAACTGCTCCTGGGATGACCGGGAGTGTTGAGATACCACATCACGTCCAGAATCTTCATCTCCGCTCTGATGCTGGCGTTATCGAATTCCCTACCTCCATCAGACGACATTCGATCGAGAACTCCGTATAACTGGAACCACATATTTAGGGCCACTAACACTGCTTCTGACGACCGTTCCTGAATCTTTTCTCAAATGGTGGTGTTTTCCGGCATATATCTTTCCGGAGGTATCTTTCAGAGCTTTGCAAATTTGTTCATCCCTAGCTCCCGGCTGCGACCAGATGATCGATATGACTATTCCTGTACCTAGTATACTCGACTTTCATCAACCCGAAGGTCTTGGTTTTCCAGATATTTGTAGACACTTGTCATTGACGGTCTCCTCTAATATTTCCATCTCTAATAGTCGTTCGGGTTCTCATCTTCTGAAACTTCCTGTCGTTCGTCTGTCGTGTCATGTTCTCCCTCTTCTTCTGGTGTCCACTCTTCTAGCAATTGTCTCACGTTCCTGGATGATTATCATTAATTCTCCTCTATCGCATTCATCGTTATTGCTCGGAACAGCCAATCCGCTAACACATTCTCTTTGTTCGGCTTGTGTACGATGTCCATGTTATGCTGGCTTAGGAATTCTTTCCACCGAGTAACCCTTGCGGAGGATTCTTTTAACTTCCCAACCCATTACTAGGGTCTATGATCCGTATGTACATGGAATTATCCCTCGAATACGTAGGGCATGAATTGGTCAATGGTCCACACGATCCTCAACAGTTCTCTTTCTATGGCGCTGTTTCTGGTTTTCGTCTCAGTGGCTTCTACAAGGGTAAACTACGGGACGTTCTCCCCGCCTCCTTGAGATAATACTTCCCCCAGCGCGTACTCGATAGCATCTGTCGTGATAGTAAAGATCTTTCTGAAATCGGGGAGCGCGAGTACTGGCTCTTTCTGTAACCTTCCCATACAGCTCCGGATGCTATCTTCCACTAGTTCCATAACTATTACTTTTCGCCCTTCCTTTAGTAGGTTATTGAGGGGCATTAAATACTTTGTCATTTACGGTACAAACCGCCTGTGATAGTTTAGGGTGCTTTCTTCTTCCCCATACTCGCTTCCCACAGCTCCTTCCGCTCCTCTGTCCGCTTTTATTGCCTGGATCGTTTACTTCGTCTTCTGATTCCGTGATGACTCTGTTGAATCAGCTGATAATCTGCTCAATCAGAAGATTGACTGAGAACTGAGTTACCTCCATTGGTTCTGGCTAGGCTCTCACCGGTCTTCTGTATACGTAGGAGCACTGCCTGGCGATGTGTCCTGCCGTCCCGCACTCAAAACATCTGGTGCGTGGGCATTACACTACCAAGTGCCCTATTCTGGCACTTACAATCTTCTCTTCTACCACTGTTCTTTGGTCTTGTTTACTCTTCTTGGTCTTCTTTTTACCGGTGCGGTTCTCTCTCTTCCGCTATTTCCAAACTCACTCTTCTTCCAGGCGGTCTGTGCAGTCCTGGACCGTTTATAGATCATCATACTCCACTCGGTCTCTTCGACTTCCATCTGGGCTTCCTCATCTCTCACGCTCACATCCACCATGTCCTGCGTGCATGTCCTGTCCGCTCCCTAGGCGGGCGTTCTTTCTTTCCTGCATCCTTGGCCAATTACATCTTAAGTATGGTCGATAGGAAGGCTTCTACTTCTTCCACTCTCAATGTCTCTTACATTTTCTCCGTGATTCTATTGTACCGTCCTTGCATATTGCTCGCCCGATAGTCGTGGTTGTTTGACTTCGTGGAACATCTGGAAGACGTCCTCTTCCGGGGTCCATCTGCCTCCTCTAAACGCCTTCTTTAGCCCCTCTTTTACTACGGACCACGGTGTCTCCTCATCTGCTTGAATTTGGTTTAATATGCTTCTCTTTATCCTGCGAACTAGGGCTGCCTTCCATACCCCCGCATCTTCTCGGCCCAACATAGGTTTTCTGACCCCTATTCTGGTTATTAGGCGGTCGCCTCCTTTTAAAAAGTGATTTAATTCTCCTGTTTTTCCGGTGAACCTCTCCAAATCCGATACCGCCTTCCTTAGGTCCTGTGACGCTGTTTTAATCTTCAGCTACTCTAGTGCGTTCGCTTGCGCTTTTAAAGGAGGTAATACTCATATACTTGGAATATAATCAGTCTGATGATCACTTGGAGAATCTCCAGTGGCAATTACTTGCCACACTCGACGTCACTTAATTTTATTACCTACAGCGAGTGCTTTAAGCTGCTCGCCCACTCTGCCGTTCCTCCTTATAGATTCATAGATGTGTATTGAAAATCTTAATAAACGTATTTTTCAAAAATCTCATTATGTTTTCTCTGTTTTCATCTACGTGTGAAATGAGTAAACATTGCATATAGAAAAAATAAAATAATAAAAACTAGCTGGGGCAATATCTATCATTTACTACGTTGCTTAATAAAGACATGTTATTAAGCAACGTAGTAAATGAAAAAACGTATGCTCTGTTTCGAACCGGAGGGACTTAGGACACAAATAAATAATGAGCTGACCAATACAACGTCTGAGAAATTTGTCTAACTTTTAAACGTCTGTATCAAAATTATGTTTTACGAATGAACTAAAACTATTCACATTATGAAATAATATCGCATATGCAAAAAATGGAATTCTTATTATTATTATTTTTTTTTTTTTTTTTACTTTGGAAGGTTGTTCTTAATTTTCTATTTGTTTAAGAATACAAAAAAGATATCATGTAAGTTTCAATTATATTTCATTAAAATGCATTATGGTCTGCGTAAACATAAATTGTGACGTTTTTATTTAAGTTCGTGTGTTTTAAATATTTTAAAAAATAGCCTAAAACCGGAAAAAGATATTTGTGGCTAACTATATTTATGGTCTATCCCTAACACTATCATTGAGCGATGTAATGATGTTCCAGTCCTATTTTAATAAGTGCTGTATCACAGGCTTACTAAACTTTTCGAAATACTCAAAACTTAAAGCAACTTTTCGAAGTAGTAATTACCTTCTAAATTCGATACTCTAGGAAACTTGTTAAAACTGCCATGAATATTCATTGAAGACCCTGGTAACTTAAATCAAAGCCCAAAATAATATTTATTTGTGGAATATGGAATTATTTCGTAACTATCAATAACGAATAGTAATCTTCGATAAAGCTGGCTGAAAATTATTAGATTGGTTGTGTACTGTAAAAACATTTCCACAACAATGTGAAGTACTCAGAAATGAGCAGGATTATTTTCTGAATCTCTGTTTATTTATGTTAAAAGTTATAATCATCTTTGATATTGTTAATCAAGGAAGAAGTTGACACACCACAAATAAATTAAATGGTTAGAGAACATTTTTATTATTATTTTCTTTTAATTGTTCAATAAATTTCATTTGTTAAAAAAATGTTTGTTTAGTATCGAGAGAACTGCCCTATTTATTCTAAAGTAGCCCCGCATCTCCTATCTATACTTTTTATGATGTTGATGTTCTTTCCTTAGGAATTTCATACCTATGTCCAAGTAGATAATCTTCTTAGAACAGCATCCCACATGTATTGAATTGGGTTTGAATATGGAGAACATTGAAGCAGGCAAAAATCTCTCATTGCTTAATTGATTTATGTGTCAATACAGATTCATTCTCGATAAGGTTATGCATTATCAAACACAAACATGTAATCTTGGCCAAGCATATCTCTGGATATTAAATAGTCACTGATATTTTTCTCATTCTATCACTGTGCTGACAGTTTACCGTCGAAGATGTGAAGGTTTTACGGCCGCCCAGACAAATCTTGTGAAATTACATGACGCCACCCACCACCAAATTTGTCACCAGAGCAATGCGTTAATGTCAAGTAGTTCCTGTAAACTCTTTGACGTCGAAAATCTATTCTGAGGCAAAATCAGTAAATATTAGATCTGACCAATATTTCTCTTCCGAATGCCTCTCGTTGCATCACAACAATATTCGTATCGTGACATGTCATTTCTGGACGCCTTAGGGGAGCATAAGATGTTATAAAAACTTCTCAGAGAAGATTTTTAGATCGTTTGATCTGAAATCGGACCCTCATTAGCAAGTTAATACCATTTATCAAGCTATTGACTGTCTTTATGTCTAAAAAGGATTTTTTTGGCCAATATGATCAAAGTCTACTAAACCAATGAGTATTAATTCGTTGGGTGTCACATCCAGATCTTCTAACGACACTCCCAGTTTCCCTATGACGATTTAAAGTTCGTGAAACTGTAGTTTGTAATACGTCTATTATTTCGGCTATATGGGAGCTCAAACTAAGAATTATATTTCTCTTATTTTTTAATTAAGGATTTCCTCTTTCCGTTGTTAAAAAAAAGCAGACTGATCGAGAACTATGATAAATATAAAATACAAACGGAGAATATTTATAATTAAATACAAAAATACTTATTGGATTATTCTTAACGTTAAAGACATCGGCTAATGTTTATTATTAATTATTACAATTCATGAATTAGTTTCATATAAATTAATAGTATAAAAGATAAAATCAAAGGGAAAGAGAAACGAAACGCAAAAACTAAATTCAGTAACTTTGTATGCCCTTACAACTTTTATAATATTTCCATTTTAATAATTGCTTCACTCAATATTAAAAAAAAATTATAGCTTTCAGCTTTCTTCATAATATCCATTAGTGAAATTGTATAATGGAATGATGAAATTGAAACTCGTAACAGGGCTTATGTTTGATCTTTAAAATAATTTGGTTTAGCTGAGATTGAAAAAACAATAAATTTCTGTTTTAAGCATACTATCTAAGAAATAACGCGCATATTATCAAGTTTGCGTTGTTAGATTTTGCATAATTTATATAAATAGAAATATAATTACAAAAGAAAAAAAAATTAAATAAATACAATAAAAATATCTAGTAGTGAAAAAATAAGAATTAAATAACATATAATGAATTATTTATATGTACAAGTAAACATAAAAGTAAGTAAATAGTGAACAATTTATTTTGGGAATTTGGTGGCCAAGAACAATTTCCAATGAAGAGGACTACTGGGAAGGACCAAGCAGAGAAAAATAGAAGATGAAATTAGGCTAAGGAAATGAAGGTGGATCGGGCACACCTTAAAGAGGAAGGATATAATCGTCCGGGATGTTCTCGGGCAAGGAAGACGTGGAGGAATTCTGTCCTGGAACAGGCTGGGAAGGGGGAAGGGGAGGGCAAAATCACACTTGGCCACCCTCAAAGAGATGCCTCGAGACAGAGAGAGATGGCCTCTCTTCATCAAGGACCCATGTCCCATAGACAACAGTAAAGAAAAATTCCAAGTTGTCAATCCGGTCCACAAATTCATCAAATTCCGATTCTATTGTATCAGAATTAGACTTATTGTCGGAGTTCTGAATAAACAGAATAGACTATATGAGGCAAACAATTCTGCCTGGTTATATGAGCAATAAGGTTCTAGCCTAAATTTTATATCGTGAGGTAAAACAATAGAGAAATAGTACAACCCTAATTACTCTGTAGTGTAAAGACGATAATCAATAAACTGTTTACATATTATAAAAAACACTTGGTCACTGTTGAGAAAATCTAGGGTACTCGGTTGGTGAAAAGAAGGCTGAAGGTTTATCTATAGCCACAAATCACAGTTCAACTAGTCCCTTTCAGCCCCAAAGAAGATGGATTTCCTCGGCTTCTATGTGCTACCTTATAGAACCTTTTGAAGACTCAATATAAAGTCACAAGTTTTGCTTATTAATTAGCTATCTTAAGCAATAAGCAATAATCAATATAATACTCCTTGTAGGGTCCCTAATAGCTAACCAAATTTTATATTCTTTATTAAAATCATTTCTCACTCTTTTTCCTCTTAATTTTCAGCTTTGATTAAGTTACCTAATATGTAACTTATTTTTTTAATAAGGGGTATCAGTTAATTGAACTCTCTCTCTCTCTATATATATATATATATATATATATATATATATATATATATGTTTATACACATGTATGTATGTATGGAAGAAGAGTACCACGGTAAGAAAAAGTGAAATATTATAATAGAAGATTTTGAAATTTACCAACTTAAATTTATCGCTGAGCCTAACTCACTGAAAAAACATGAAGTCAAAAATTTTCTTAGCCAATACTACTTATCTTATTTATCAAAAAGAAAAGTAAATCCTCATTTGGTAATCATTTAAACATGAATCATGAATTAAATTGTGGCAGGATTTCAAAACAAAAAATTTTCATATTGCGGCACTCTTCTCTTCTTCCAAGCCAACGTATATTACACTTTATTGGCCAACGTTGCGTTGACGCAACATTTTGAGCCGCCATTGTGGATGAACAAAAAAAAAAATTGTTTTATTTTTTCAATTAGACTACTCTCAAAACATTTATATGAAAAAAATCGAAACTTTCAACTAATTATGAGCTTGGCCGTAAATAGGTTAAATACGAATTTTCATGGAAATCAATTAATGGAAATTATTGGTCTAGATGTGCTACACGAATTTTTTTCATGCCGATGTCTGCTGTTTACTTGTGCATTCATAACTCCTCAAGTTTTAATCTAAATTAAACATTACCATAACCGTTGGAAAGCTGAATTTCTGATCTATTTTATTAGGAAGAAACAATCAACTTTGTTTCTTCCTAAAAGAAATAGTTTACTCTACTTTGTTACGTCACACATTGGTCTGCACACTCCCGTCATGGTACGAAAAATCCTGCTGTGTTTGTCATTCTAAGTTGCGACATCGATTGTGAATCAATTTTGTTAGACTTTAGTTTGCACCTATTTACGATAATAAATGGGTAAATTTATGGATTTTAATTATGAATTTAATGATTTATAATCATAATGGATAACAATAACTATATTTCTTGATTTTAAAACATTATTTATTTTACAAACATTAATTATTTAACTTATTTATAAAAAATAATTAAATAATTTTTGTTTTTAAATGATCCTCAAAGGTTATTTCTGCATATCACTGTTATCTACAACAGAAGTGTTCCTAATATGACGCTGCAAACCTTTTATGATATTAGTAAATCTACTTTTTAGACTTTTGTAGGGAGGGAAGGGTATAATTCAGAGAACATATTTATGATAGACCCGAGGTCATTTGTAATTTCCAAGGATGCTGAAACTGGATCTTTAGTTATGTCAGTTTCTAGGAGTGTGAGTAACTGAATGAACGTAAGATAGTTTTTTAAGGCGAATGTACGGGAGTAGCGTGGCGGCAAGGTTTTCTTTTCCGAAATTAGTTTGATTGTTAGATGTGGAGCTTTTCTGGCAACATCTTTTATCCA
Source organism: Rhaphigaster nebulosa (assembly GCA_948150685.1). Lineage (NCBI taxonomy): Eukaryota > Metazoa > Arthropoda > Insecta > Hemiptera > Pentatomidae > Rhaphigaster > Rhaphigaster nebulosa. Next base: position 82,930,263 of record OX411306.1, on the reverse strand, counting down.
AAAGTTCCTCGCCAAAAGGAATTTCAATGTTCGTGCAGGATCTGTTTTTTCCTGACGATTTTGATATACATAATGATGTTCCTCAGGGATCAGTTTTAAGCCCTACACTGTTTAACATTGCTATCAATAATATTAGAAATTTCATCCCAAAACCTGTTGGTATTGCATTATATGCAGATGATGTGCTGATTGGCTACAGTTCCCCCGACGTTCACTTTGGTAAATCCGTAATGCAAGAAACTCTTGACAATCTGAAAAAGTTGGCCTCCACTAGTGCCTTAATTTTAATCTTTCCGAATCAACCGCAGTTCATTTTTGTCGAATTCAGAAATGCACCCAACCATTTTCAGTTCATCTAGTCAATCGACGCTTAAATAAATTTTATTTAATTTATAATAGGAGTCACTCTTGATCCAAGGCTATAATGAAAATTACACGTTGGCGCGCTGCTGTCCAAGTTGTTTAAAAGATGCAATGTAATGAAATCACTCTCCAATTCATCTTATGGCTGCGACAGAATCTCTTTACAGAGATTATGTAGGTGTCTGATAAGGCCGGTCTTTGACTGCTGTTGTGAAGTTTCTGAGGACGTATCAAAGAAAAATTTACTCAGGCATAGGCTCCTCCTATGCCGTTTACTTGCCTGTACTCCTAATTAACGAAATAAACAATAGGCTATATTCATATATAGATTCATATTCAGCCCTTAAGGCAATTCAAAATTTTTAATTTTCAAAAGACAGACAAAATAATAATGTTCACTGAGGTCCCCAGCCACGTTGGTTTAACAGGTAACGAACTGGCTGACACTAGTGACAAAGAAGCAAGTACCATACTTCCTGCACCAAATATCGACACGGTGTTGCAAGGTTTTCTTTGCAAAGAAGCCTGGCGCTACTTCTGTTCTACGGATCCTAGAAATAACAAGTTGAAGCAGAACTACGAAGATTCTCGACCATTGGCACAAATAGTAGGGAACCGCCAAGAAGAAACCATTATTACCCGCCTCAGGATAGGACACACGAGGTTAGCCCATGAGCACCTTCTCGAAGGGACTTCACCACTGAGATGTCTCAGTTGCGGCAGTTTGCTAACCTTAGAACACATTCTAGTACAATGTTCGCGCTTCTCTCCTTCAAGAACATCGCTATATCCCCAGGACTACCGCACGGCTTTACAACCTTATAGTTGGAAGAATTTTTTTTAGTTCCTAACGGAAAATAATTGATGTAGACTCATCTAACATAATGAAAGAACAAGGTTCCTCTAACCTATGTTGTCATACAAACTGGAACCAAATAAATATATAAAATCAAATTAAATTAAAGCGCATGATTAACAACACCTTAAATAATTAATTTAATTTACTAATTTTATTCAGTTAAATAATGTCTATAATTATTATATAATATTATATAACTATGTCTATAATTCACACCAGACGAAATCCACAACACTAGACCCAATAGAAGCTATAATAAGTATAATTATCTGTTAAATAATCCTGCGTTCTGCCATTTATTACTAAAAAGGAATTAAGTTCTGTAAATACAGTTAATATTTTACCTCTTGCATTTAAGATTTAACTATAGTTCTATTTGTTTTGATACATAGATGGAATGCATTTCTTTTGGTTTTCTGAATGAATGATTTTTGGTTTTCTTCTCACTAGGATATTTTAAACAAAAATAAATATTTTAATCAAATATTCTCCACTTTTTTTTTCACACCATCCGTGAAAACTTTTGATTTAAAGTAAAATGCCGCATATGCTTTCAATACAATTTTAAGATTTATTGATAATATATTGTTTTCCATTGGACTAATAAATTCTTTCTAAAAGGATAGTCTCTTTATAAATAAAATTAGGATCATAAAAAAGGAAGATGGTTTTCCGATTACTGCTGGTCCGACTAAAATCGGACAGAGACGGGATAAGGTAGAGCAGTTTTAATAAAGACACCGGTCATCCTACAAAAAGTCGGACTGACTAAAAGTAGGAAAGAAAATGAAACACGTTCTATTTTTCTTTCAAACCGATTGTCGGTAGATGATTGGATGGATCCACCACTTTCGATCTCAATATTTTTTCCTTTTACAACGGAGATATAATGCCACGGTCAGTGATCTCAGAAAATTGACCTCCATTTCCTCAGCACACAGTTCTATGTTTCAATGAAAACTCTGAGCGTTTTAAATAGAAAATCGGAAGGGAATCGGAAGGTCGGTCGTATGCTTTGATTCGGTGGGTGCCGACAAAAGTCGGATAAATGGCATGACGTCATATCATATTAATAGTCGTTCTGTGCGCCTTGCCTAAGAAAACCCATAAACAAAATTTTTGGAATTGAAAACAAACTCTGGGAAATTTATAGCAGAAATAAGTTTTTTTTTTTTTAACAGATGAAAAAGTAAATTAAATCATAATTAGACTTAGCAAGACGTTGAGGAAAACTGACCACTTTCTTTTTTTCAAATTTAAATTAATTTGGAATTGTATAACAAGAAATATACAGGAATTTAATTTCTATCTTCTCTAACCCGTGGGGAATACTCAGAGTAAAATTATTTCTTACCTCGCGTAACATCTTTCCTTTAAAACAATATTTTATTAATAATTTTAAAATTAAAACACGGGAATGGGTTGGTGTTTAAATGCGTAAAAATTGTATTTGAAAATTGTACTAAATTATTTTGAAAACAATTCGCATGAGTGAGGCTGGAGATATAAATGAACGACAAGAACGCAAAATTTCAGGTGTATAAAAACCATAATAAAACTAGATGTGATGATATGATTAAGAAAAACGCCAATTATATAAATACTGTTAAATGGGAAGTGTATTAGGCAGTGTATATAAGTGTATTGAAAGAAATGGAACCTGCGGGAAACTAAGAAGGGGAATTTCAACAAACATACTCCTCGATTGTAACTTGTATGAGCACCTAAGATTTGATTTAAAAAAATCTGTCAGAACAGATAAGAAACCATGCCACCTTCAGAAGAAGAAATATTTTAATTACAAACAACGTCGGTGTTCTTCATCTAGAAAATAGGCCTACAAAAGAATCTTACAAATCTAAACTCTTTTTGTTCATTACTAACGTGCTGAGCTGACCAAAGTCATTTAACATTTACTGCAAAATGTTTATTTTTTTATTTAATTGATTATATATGCACACACACATGTATATTTATTTGAGTTTAGTTTTCATTTATCTTTTTAATTTTTGTTATTTGAATTATTACATTTATATAATGATATGTTATAATTTAAAATGCAAAAAATACATTTCATACATATATTTTTCTATTATGTATGGAGAGTAACTTATTATATGTATTCAGCAGTTTCGGAAAAAACAAATCACATTGATAAAAATCTGGAATACGGATTTCTAAAACCGAGCTCATTTTCTATTAGCTGGCTATATTAGAGATTATAATTTGGAATTTAAGATATTTATCTGACTATCAGTTGCAAGATGTTTTTATTTTCTGTATTTCAATACTTTCTTTAATAGTTTGAATTATTTTCATCTTATGTAAATTGAAAAATAATCCAATTTTCGAAAACGTTGGATTTTGCTTCATCTAGAGTTTCTGAGCTTTTTTCTAAAGACTTTGTGGGTTCTTGATGGCCCAGGACTCACCATTACGCACTCGGCAAAATTCAGATGTATGGCAGTGTTCTCAGCCTTTAAGTATTTGCGACCAAATTTTCAATCACAATTTTCTTTGCGTCCCTCTCCATACAATAATTTTCACTGAAATTGTGCTATTAACGTAATATTAGTTTCTATTTAATTTGGTTTGCATAATCACATAATGCATATATCAATTTTAATTTTTCAATATATCACATATCAATTCAATATTCAAAATATTAATGCATAGATTTGTCTGGAACATTCTAGAATGTCTGCCTGGCGGGTATAATCAATGTTGCATGTCGTTTGCGCCAGTCTCAGTCGAGTCGATCCTTCTAACCTCTACCGTGAATGTATATATTTCAATTTGCGTGTTATCTGCAATTAACGATATTATACAGTATTTTAGAAGTAGAATTATACAGTTTATTACAGAATCATGGAAGTGGGCATAAGTGATCATTAAACGATAATGAAGCATCAAAAAGGGCACAAGCGACCGTGGGTCCGAAGATGAAATCAAGAAAATAATTTGAAGAATATATTAATTTTGGGTTTAGTAGCACTGAAGTAAATGGAGAAGAAAGACCTTTGTGTGCCATTTGCTCAAAAATTTTGGCAGCAGGCAGCACGAAACCTAATAAACTTAAGCGACATTTAGAAACTCTTCTTAGTGAGTGCGTTAGTAACCCCGAGAATTCTTCGAATTAAAATTAAAATCACATGAAAAGCCAAAAAACATTTCAAAAAAACTTTGTCTATGAATGCAAAATCTTCACTTGTAAGGTTTAAAATTCTAACAAAGTTTCATATCAAATAACCAGGTGTAAAAAGCCTCGCAACATCGGTGAAGAGCTTAATCTGCCAGCTAAAATTGAGACTGTGGAAACTATGTTTGGAGAAAATTTTGCCAGACAATTGCAGTCCATGCCTCTAGCAAATGATACTGTTTCCCGTCGAATTGGAAATATAGCTGAATATGTTCAGCATCAGCTTTTCGGAAAGTTGCATGACAATTTATTTTCAATTCAGCTTGATGAGGCAACTGATAGAAATAATGATGCTCGTTTAATTGCCTATGTTTGTTTTTGTTATAGTATATTAGCAGTAGAATAAATACTATTCTGAAAACCAATAGAACTCAAACTATTTGGTATCTTTAACCATTTTCTAAACGAGACAAATCTAGAGTGGAAAAATTGCGTCGGAAAATGCACCGATGGTGCTCGTACAATATACGAAATATTTCTGAGTGCACAAGCGTCTGTGAAGCAAAAATCTCCAGAGTGTATCATTGCACATATGTAACACATTGCCGGAAACTCTGGCATCCAAAGAAATATGTCCTGGTGTGACATCCTCACACTGCACAGCGGTAAAAGATGATCAGACTATGATGATGATTATGATATTATTTTTTATATGACTTTCATTTGACTTGTATGAAAAAAAAATGCGATCTGTTTTCAGAACATAAACTAAATAACGATCATGGTCACAAAAAACAGGATTTATGTTTTAAGAGTAATAGAGGGTGTGTTCCATTTAGACGTCATAGGAACCACATTTCTGTACTGATTGTGAGTAAATGGAAACAAAAAAAAGTTGTATGCACTTACGGCTGAAGAACAAATAACACGATCTCATTTTAGCAGTAGTTTTGGACTGCTAGAGCCCGCAAAGTTATTGTTTATAGAACAGATCAACAATTGCTTCTCGTTTGGTCATTTGGTGACAGCGGACTGCTTTGAATGGGTAAAAACATAAATCAAACAATTTATTGATTTGAATAAAAATTAAAAAGTTTCTAAGTTTAAGTTTTTAAGTTACTAAGTTAAATTTCTACAAATTTACGAATTTTGTGGCGATGTCAAAACATTCATTTGATTCTAATTTTAGTAGGTAATAATTTTAATATACGGTATTTTTTCCGCTTGAGGGCAATCTGAATTTATTTATGTTATGTCATATGTTTACTACATGATTATTTTATTGAATGTATTCCTATTTATTGTTGAGCTGTATATTATCTATCTCGTAATTGTGATTATGTTTTAATAGTTATTAAAACTATTTTGTTCAGTTATGACGACAATAATATCCGTTTACAATTTGTTTGGCCTTAAAAACAAAACCGTATCACTTACATAAGATTTGAAAAAAGGAGAAATGAAAACTAAAGAAGATTTTATTGCGAAAATATTTTACAGTTATTTAGAATATTCCGCTCTGGTATCATAGATTAACAGACCTCGGCATATAAGCAAAAAATGAATTCATCGTTTCAATCACCATTTCAAATAATCTACTGCTGGCGCATAGCGTCCGGGCAATTATCAAGGAGATATTCCCTTTTTATTGGACGAGGGCAAAAAACATCGCCCAATCCGCGGCTTTGTCGAGGGTCGGATGGGAGTATTGTCCACTCGGCTTATTGTCAACTCTGCAGAGATTTATTGTGCACGGCCCAGTGGCAATTCCATCCCAGTACGTAATCGTTTAGTTATCAACTGATTTAAAGCATAGTATATAAATCGAACGGAGTAGCCTTATACATAACTAGCCATCTTGCAAATTGGGTTTAGATGAGGGTACTGTTGCCTACTAAATCCAGAAACCACTTCTTATATTGCAAAATGTGTCCAGATAAATCTCCGAATTTTTTCCTCCTAAGTTTTACTTCCCAAAACAATTTATTTTTCTTACTTCCCTTCTATTTTCTCGAAACTTTCTGTCTCTTTACATTTTTTTTTCTCATTTTTCTGTTTAGCCCTCTCGCCAACAGTGAAAAATAATTTTATCAGCGATTTAATAAAGTCATTACGAGGGCCAGGAAAGTTAAATCGGTTTTAAAATGAGTTGGGGTGAATTTGAAAGAAAAAAACAAGCTTCCAGATCCAGATACCATCAATGTAAATCCTCGTCATTGGTAAATTTAAATTCAAGTTCATTCTATTAGCGAGTTCGATCTCCGAGGTCAAAGGAAATTTTATTAAAATCATACGTGTTTATAAGACTCTATCTCTTGCGTAGTAATGGCGTCCCTGAGATCATAGAGAAATATTTTCGAATGCTAGGTCCTCATAGAGGTTAGTATAAAGGGATCAGGTATGCAATAAAGCTCACTATATTTCTTAGAAATTAGCTCTTTAAAAAAAAAAAAAGAAACTGTAAACATCTTCTAGTAAAATACCACTTCCAGTTTTACAATTATAACCAAAATCTAGTATGTTAATTATACTGATATTTAGATTTCACATTCTAAATTTGAGAAGTTTTGCATTATATTTTTTGATGATAATATATAATGATCTTCAAGTTTAGTACCACTTTCGGTGGTAGGGACCACCAGATGTTACAAAATTCTAAATACTGCAAATCTATATCTGCATATCTATATCTGCATATCTGCTATGGCTAACCGTTTCTGGTTATGCGAATGGATCAGACGTCGCGATGAAAAAAGTCAAAATGGATTCAGAGATGGTTAAAATGGATATTTCCGTTGAAATCTTAAAACCGAAAATTTTCGCGATTGCAATACTTTCTTTCCTGCATACAAGGGAGTAAAAAAATGGCAAAATCCAAATTTCTTATAATATTTTAACTCAATTTCATACAAGATTATGATTCTCTGATAGGCTACTTTCAATAAGAACCAATAAACACTTAATAAAAATATATGTTGTTGATTTGAAATTACATATATGAAGATAATATTTTATACATTTTTTATAAACTTTTTCTTTTCTACGTTGAATTGATTACTTATTTTCAGGTAAAAAAAAATGCTAGCCAACATACTTCATTTCGTTTATTATGCATACCTGGTTATTCTGTTCACGTGACCTTTCGAACTGGTTAGTCCATTTTAAAGTGTTCCCATGACCTACAAGCATAATTATATTAAAATATTACAGTATGTTAATTGCAACATTACATTATAACGTACACATTTTTCTTAAATACCTTACTTATTTTTTTTAACTATAATTAGTTTATAATATTATTCACTTGCACACACAAACTTATATATTTTATTATTGCAGTTTTTCGTAAATTAGCCAATACTTAATTTTAATGTATTAATTTATGTTGATCATAATTACCTTTTTAAAACTTTTTGCCTCTTTTTTTATCCCCCGTGCAGTGCAAACTATTGTTTATTTTTCTTCTATATTAACGCTATTTTTAAAATTTACAATTTATATAAATGTTTCCTATAATTATATTAACTGTCGTCTATACATTGCACTATTTATTTTAGGGTATATTTCTAATTTTTTTTTTCTCCATTATAATAATCTACTGGTGTTTACGGTTTCCCTGATTTTTATCAATTGATCCTTAAGAAAAAATTATTCTTTACAAGTATTTGGAAAATCTGAATCAAATGTAATATGTAGGGTACAGTATCAAGTTATATATTTTAAATATGTACGTACTGGAGAAATAAAAGGTGTAAATTAAAAATGATAATATAAATCACTTAAGATAACTAACTAGTATTGTTGGGTATTGTATAAAATGAAGAGAATATTTTATACGCATTTCAAACTTTGAAAAAAAAAAAGCATTCCTTATTAATATTTGGAGTATCGTATAGTATATCAACTTATATCATTTAAATTGGCACTGAATAAATACAAATTGTGAATTTAGAATAATTATACTCATATGGAACAGTATTTGCTCCGAATTATTAAAATGAATTTGTTGAAATAACGTTGATATTGTCATTCCTGAACTAATACTAGCAATGATTTATTTTAGTCTGATAAAAAATAAAAATGCATATACTGTATTTTAATACGTTATCTAACCTATGCTGCAGGAAGTCATATCAAATTGGGTAATCTAATTAATTTTAGGGGAGTGGAGTAGCTCAGTGGTAAGGCACTAAGTTACAATGCTCCCGGTCCCGGGTTCGAGACCGGCTGTGGCAGATAATTATTTATTCTGTTATCAGCCGTGGATCGACCCTGCGGGATCGGAAGACCACCTCCCCCCCTCTGGGGACCACCCAGCCTCTAAAAAATGGGTACCCTTAATTGGGGGAGAAACCTGGCGTGATTTCGGCCAAATCACCTCCTTGCACAACCGTTGGCCTAGAAACAGTACGGTCCTTAACAAGTACTGAGCCCAAGACCCTTCATGGGTTGTAGCAGTACAGGTTTTATTTTTATTTTATTTTTTTTTTTATTAATTTTAACTGCCTGTCATCTTCATCAATTTTAGGTATTCCTAGCCAACAAAAAATAATAAAAATATATAAAAGATTCCAAATAATTTCATAAAATTTATAACTTTATAGGATAAAAACTTTTTGTACTAGGATTCATTTTGCCTTCTGTTTCTATAAAAATGATTTATTTCAATTTATTCAGGAGAATTCAATATATGATTGTCTCCACTTATCACTTAATGTACAACTAGACAATTAATCACATACTATTTATGTAAAACTGACTGAGACCGTGGTTGCTAAGCGTATTAAGGGAGCACTTCAGCAGTCTCTGGAGTGGGAAGCGGAACCGGATCGAATCCTACTTGGAAAGGTTGATTTTAATTTCCTAGCTGACTGACGTAATAAATTTCTTCCCTCATACTACGGCTAGAAAAGCTTGGTAACTTGTAAGATAACCGTCTTTCCTGCAATAGGTGGATTACAAAAAAATGTTAGTATAAATAAACAAACAAACAATAGTGATGGTAATATCTAGTTAGCATGTGATACTTAAATACACTTAAATTGTAGTTATCTTCCACCCATGCTTACCTCAGTTCTGGATTTCTCTTCCAATTTCCACAACTAAAAGATCTCTTCTGTTCTGTTTTTCTAGTAAATTTATCATGTTTTCTTTTTTCTTTTTTTTTTAAATATAGCTAATATAAACTTTCCCTGAGCATTAAGATACTCCGGCCAACAACGTTCAGATTAATCTATGTTTATATTTGAGGGAATCAAAGAGGATCTTTAAACCATTTTATTTATGTTCAAGACAGTAATTAGATAGATGGATAGATAGATAGAAGAACTTTAATATAATTAATAATTAATTAGAACAAAAAAAAGAAGAAAAAACAGAAAAAAGAAAAGGAGGGAAAATGAAAAATAATGATTCATTAGCAAAGTTAAAGTCTGGTCATTAAAAAAACTATTATTCACTTCTGATCCAGGTGTTAATCCTAAACTGAAATTCCGCAATTAGAGAGCATCATTTTGGAGGGAAAGAAGGTGTTGGAAAAGGAGAGATTTGAATGAAGATAGAAAAGAAGCATGGCGGATATTAGAAGGAATAGAATTCCAAAGGGTAGAGGAGCGGGCGAGAAAGGAGCGTTCGAATGTTTTGGTTCTGTGGGAGGAGGTATGGAGGTCAGAAAGGCGAGATCTTGTTTCCAATGCGTGGACCGAGGATTTGAATTGTAGGAGGCTATAGATGTAAGAAGGATGATAGTATGGTATAGTAAAGATTCGAGGAAATATTGTCTACAGTTGGAGGGGAAGAACCACTTTAACTCGCCGTAAAATGGGACATATGAGCCCGTCTCGAGGTGCTGAAGACAAATTTTAAAAAGCAGTTCATAATCCGCTTCAATCTGTCCTAGAGCACATTCTAGAGGCCTCTGTATACCATATACTCCTAGTCAAATTGGGGAAAGATAAGAGAGGATACAAGGAGTTTGCGGGCAGGTTGTGGTCGATAATAATAATTCAAGGGTACTTATTGACCGTCGGAAAATTTGGATGATGTGGGGTTTCCAGAAAAGGGTTTGGTCGATTGTAATACCGAAGTTTTTAATTGAGGAGCTGAACTTGATGAGGTGATCATTTAGGATTAAAGTAGGAAAGGTGTCATTGGATCTGAGGAGGAATTTGGAACTATGAGAATGGACTGAGTTTCATAGCGTTTAATCTTAATCTATTCATGTTTGCCCAGGCAGTGATTCTATTTGGGTCTTCCTGAATACTGGCAAACGCTACTAATAGCTCAGAAGCAGGAAAGAATAAATAAATTTGGAAGTCGTCGGCATATATGTGGTGGGAACAGTCGTGGATTGAATTAGGAAGATCATTGATATAGGTGGGAAAATACCTTGGGCTACTCCTGAGGACAAGGTAAGGAAGGAAGATAGGGGTTGATTAGGAATGGTAACTGCTTGAGTCCGATCGGAAAGGAAAGATTTAAACCACTGGATAGAGCTGTTAGAAAAGGACAGTGATTTTAATTTAGCAAAAACGATAGAATGGCCCAGGGAACCAAAAGCTTTAGAGAAGTCGAGGAGTATTAATACAGTTAATTTGTTTCCGTTCATAGCGGTATGTAAGCCAGTGGTGATTGTGACTAGAGCGGATTGTGTGGAGAAACTGGGACGGAAGCCAGATTGGAGAGAATCGAGTAGTTTGGACTTTTCAAGGAAGTTTGATATTTTTGATTGGACTATTCTTTCTAGGGGTTTGGAAAGATTAGAGAGGATGAGAATTAGGCGATAGTCTTTAGGAAATATAGGAGTGAAGATTTTGTTAATAGAATAGACTAAGGTTTTTTTTTTTTTTTGTTCCACGATATAGGAAATACTGAGTTTTGGAGGGAGTGATTATAAATGAAGAGAAGAACTGGAAGGATTTTGAGGAGAAATAATTTTAACAATTTAACAGATATTTCATCAGACCCTGTGGATTTAATGTATTTAATTCATCGGGTGAAACTGAGAATGCTGATTAGGGAGAGGATTTACAAAGGGAGAGTTTGTGAAGGAGTTGCAATTTTTATTTAGCATCGGAATCTTCATAATAGTGGTTGGATTTCGCTCTCCTAACAGTTGCCTGTGCCAAATTGCGGAGCACCCTAAACGCTTGGTAGTCATCTGATAGACTTGTACGTCTAAATCGTCTACGAGCTGCCTCAGGCCTCCTTTGCATATCTTTAATTTGTTGACACATCCATGGAGGAGGTGGGCGACGGAAAGTAGAGGTTTTGAGTGGAGTACGGGTATCAAGGATATGTATAAGAAAACAGGTGAGGATATCAACCATGGAATCAATGGAATAACAGGAATATATACCAGTCCACTGCAGCATTTCAAGTTCAGGCAAAATATTTTCATGGGTGAGTGCGTCTAGGTTACGGAAAGTTATGGTTTTAGGAGTTAGATCGCAGGAGTTTCGATATTGTAGGATATTTGGATTAAGTCATGAGAGGACAGAAACGTAACAGGTAGTTGAAAAGAGGAAAGGAGATTATGTGATGAATCGATGACATGCAGATCTTAGAAGGAATAGGTGATATAAACACAAAATTACCATCGTTCTGTGTTGTTCCAAATGTTTCAAATAAAAATATCTTTTCCAATCCTTGATAATTATGGAATAATCGGTTTTAACTTGAATCGGAAAAATGATAAATAATAGGTAATTAGTGGAGTATTAAAATCAACAGTACCGTTTTGGTTCAAGACCAGTTCTCTGCACTAAAGAGAAATGAAGGCAATTTTTTAATGATATTATAATTTTACTTAATCTACATTTATCTAATAACCAAGAACCTTATTTTGTAGCACAGTTTACCTAAAAAGACAAGATTAAATTTGAAAACTATTTTCATTATACATTTGCAGAATTTTTACGTAATACTAACGTTGTATTAAAGAATACTATAAGAAGGCTAAATAGAATTATAGAACATGAGCTTCAGCAGGACCAACTTTTTTGAATCAGATTTGGACAAACCCAAGACAATATTTTCGCTGTTCGATCTTACAGAGCTGATCCATACGTTTATTGAAAGGGACAAGCACATTCACCTGATCTTCCTAGATCTCTCTGGGGTATTTTATAATGTACTCCGGGTGCAACTCAAACTGGCACTAGAGCACAAAGAAGTTCTCATTAACTTTATTCAGGCAATCTTTAGCTTATATATAGGAAAAGTATATAGGATAGTTAAACTCAACGGCAATAAATCAGACAATTTTGAAATAGAAACGGTAGAGTGAAGCAGGGAGACAGCTTAAGCTCATTATTATTTTAAATATACAGGGACAAATTAATATCGGAAGCTAAACTACGGAGCCCCAAGTTGAAAGTAGAAAATTGGAAAATGCATCCCATGCACATTCAAAATTCAGTATTTGCTAATGACTTTCTTAAAATTGTAGGAAGCAGAGGAACCTTGCAAGGCGTGCTGTAAGTATGGGGGCAAGATCTGAGCCGAAAAGGGATGACTATGAATCCAAAAGATTCTAAGTATATGGCTGTGTGTAAAACTGGTTCTAGAGAACAAGAAAGGGTGACTTTTGGAGACTTAAATCTGGAACAGGCGTACACGAAATCAAAATTAATAATGATGGCTGGTGAGATTCCGAAATAAGCCAAGGCATAAGGAAAGCAAAAAATGTGTATTACCAACTTCGCGTCAAAATCGAGAAAATGAAAGTGTAGATGAAGACAAAGATGCCAGTATACAAACAAACATTTACCACTACGCTCACCTGTGCAGCTGATAGCTGGCGGAGCATTAAAAAAATCGAGAGCCGTTTAAATGGCACAGAGATGAAATTCCAGAGGATAGCTCTCGGTAAGGCAAGATTCGATCGAATGAGCAATCAGAGGATAAGAGTAGAGACAAGACAGGAACCGCTGATAAAAAAACATCCGTAGAAAATAATTGATGTGGTTCGCCCATGTACAAAAATTGCCGATCAAGAAAGTACCAAAAACGTAGAGAAAGCTAAGACAGAGAACAGAGAGACAGAGGAAGATCGTATATCAGATCTAGCAAGGAACAGAGGACTCTAAGTGAGGTTAAAAAGTAGGCTACAGTTAGAGAGGTGTTCAGGAAATGGATGCAGACTGCCCTGGCACCATAAGATATAAGGGATGGATAATAAAGAAGAAGAAGAATTTGTAAAAATAAATTCGCATACAAAATTAAAGAAAACAAACATTAAATGCTTTAATTTTTCAGTTTTATCTTTTCTTGATTCCATCATTAGGATCGAAAGTAGTAGCCACACAAGATAAACGGAGCATATGGTAGTTTCGGATGAGATTCTCAAATTCCCAAATTAGTGACATATTTTGTATGATCTTTAATATACCTAAGATGTTCAGGAAATGGATACAGGCTGCCCAAACACCGTAAGGTATAAGGGTTGGATTATGAAGAAGAATTTGTACAAATCAATTTCGCATGCAAAATGAAAGAAAACCAACTTTATACGTCTTAGTTCAGAAGGTTTCAAGTTTTAAGGTTCAAGCTCATACACTTTAGGTTCAACTTTTGAATTTACTATAAGACACAACATAGTTTGTATAGGTACAGATTATTTTCATCTTCATTTTAATTAATTTTATTTTTTGGATTAATTTTTGGACTGTTATCAAATTTTTTTTGGCATCTGATTGAATAAGTTTTATATCATAATATTTGAATATCCAGATGTATGCGTTAAGGACGAGATTAGTATAAGGGAAGAAAAACAAAAAGTGTCTAATGGTTCCTGCCTAAAGTTATTTTTTTTTTTTATTAGAAATAAAACTTCCTCTCATAATGTAAATCGGTAGCGCACAGACATTTTTCGCAGGCATTACAAAGATAGATGACTGTTGCCGACTGGCACAAAGCAGAGCCTATATAATCAGATAAAGTAGCACACTGGTGCAAACTACATAAGCCTTGCCGGTGGGACTTTATAAATTATGGAGCTTTATATCATCTTTAAACCATGACCCGCTTTCCCATTCATGGCCCCTCGGTAGGCATTTTAAGGTGACCTGGTAATGCCATAGTCCTCTTTAACATGTTTGTCAGTCTGCTCATAAAAGATCATAATACATTTCACAAATTTCTAAGAATAATAAGTTATATTTTAGCAGAATGAAAAAAATATTATTACAGGTCTCTTACTTATATTAGGCTTTTTTTTTTTTAAATGGGAATTTTTTTCGTGCAATATGGAATATTGGATGTATATTTCAATCAATATTGTCATTATATATAGATTTTTTTTTATTTATTACATACCAATAACTTGGAAAGAGATTAATTATAATAGTGATTATATAGCAGTAAGGATGATAATATAGTTATTATTTAAGGTTAAAAAAATCTGGTGCGGTGCGCGCATCACACATCTTTTCCTTACCGTCCAATAATAATTATATTTTTAATATAATTTTAAAAAGTTCACATAAACAATGCTTGAAATAAACTCAGCAGCATTCACTTCTTCACATCTTCTCCCACTTCAATACAATAAAACAGTTTTTTAAACAATTTTAGTACAATAATTCTGTACACTACCTATGTATTTTAAATTCGTCAAGTAGCAAATATATTTTAAAAGTTTCGGTTTAGTTTTCTTGGGAATATTTTCTTTCAATCCAATAATATGAAAGTAGAAATAATTAAGTTAATTTCCGCTTTTGTATTCTTAAATTACTTTATTACAGAGTATATTGTTTATAACAGATTGGTGAGAGAAGGTTCGGTCGCATCCGTCTCCTTTCAGATTCGCTCGGTTATCCATCTAAGGTCTTGTGCTCCTCAAAAAATACTCTATCTTTGCTAATACTGGTCCGATATTGATGATCCTTTTATTGTTTTTTAGATAATTTAATTAACTTTCATACAATTATATGCACAATTTACCATAAAATTCATACTTTTTAAGCTATGCGCAAATAAAATATTCTTTTCATCATAACTTTTTTCGCTGCATTTCCTCGGTGATGTACTACATAAATTAAAAGTTAAAGATCTTTATGTAGAATAATTTAGGCAAGTTCATCAAAATCGTTAGAGTTGTTTTCGATAAAATTGTAAAAAAAGTGTAAAACCGATTATATACAGTGGTACTTCCGGTTAGTCGATTTTGACGAAAATGTTGCTGTAACATCACATGCATGTGCCAACTTTAAATACGTAATCTCAGTATCGCATAACTCGTTTTTTTGAGCTAGAATGTTCACATACACACACCCACACACACAGAAACAGATCATTTTTCGAGACTTGGTCATTTGGACTCAGGGGACCTTAAAACGTGTATTTCCGTCGAAAACTCGAATTCGAAAACTTTCACGATCGCAATTCGTATGTAGGTAAGGGAAAGTAAAAATGTTAAGTAAGCCCCATTTAAGATTCTAAGAAAATATAAATTAAAAATTTTCATCTAATGTTAACTGAATGATAATACAATATAAATTAATTATTCCTTCTTTTTTATATATTTTCTAGTGGCAATAAATTTTGATAAATTTTTATTCTAAGAAAGTATCGTTTTAAATTTATATTTAAAGTTCAATTTTTATATATAAGTTCAGAATTATTATGTGATCGTTTCATCAAAATTATTTAACAAATAATTCGTTAAAAAACACGATATTTCGAAACGAATATCACCGGAAGTAAGAAAATAATTGGACTAAGCTCTACAATGCTAATTAGACTTTGTAATAAATGGACATAAGCATGTTAATGATCAATACACCAATCAGCAAACAACTTTAAAATTGTTATAAAATATTACAGAACGGCCGGTATATTTCAGTAATATAAATTTCATTTGACGCATTGTTTAAATTATAAGTTACTGTACTGGATCAAGCATCTATATAGCAAAAGTTCTTGTTGCAATTCCTTCTACTACTAAAGTTTTAGAAGAAGTAGGATTGATGTTCTAACTGATGAAGTTGCCACCCGTTCCCGTTGGTCTATTACCTGAAACTTTCAACTGTTCTTCAATCTCAATTTTACCAGAGGTTAAAATAAAACAACATACCGATGTTTTTTTATAAATTGGATTACTTTAAGTCCTAGTCATTTGATACAACAAATCCATTTGGTTTAAAATCATTTGAATGCCTAGTTATATAATTAATACATAAAATGGGAATAAAAATCAAAACTCAATAAACAAAATTAAGATATCCAAAATTAGTATCTATTAGGGAGTAATAACTTAAAATATGATCAAAGAAAAATTTGTCTATTTCTTTTTGTACTTAATTTATAGTTCTAATGAACTAGAAATGGTGCGATAAGCTTATGGTTTAATTTTAACAGTGTTTTTAAGAAAAAATGATCATACTTATATAATTATGGGATGAATAATATACAAAAGCGCCTACCGGAGACAAGAGACTTTTTTATCCAATTTCTACTAGTTCATTTTCAACTTGATTGTGGAATGTACGTATGAGGTAACTTAGCTTACAAAAGATCTTATGCACTAAAAGAAAACACAGAATAGAATAAAATTGGTAAAAGGAAAAAAAAAACATTTAAAGCAAGCGATAGAAATATCAAAACTTAGGTAACAGGATTCGTTGTCCGATATCCGGGGTTTATGTTTCGACATTGTATCTTCGGTGAACATTTATAATAACTACCATAGAAAACTATTTTTTATACCATCAGAAACATTTTTAACTACCATAAACAATTTTTTTATCGAACCTACTGGTCCGTTAAGCCATTCAATTAAGATATTATTACTTCCAGTCATTTGATTAAAACGAATATATACGCAAAAAATACTTCTAATTGGATACCTCCAAATCTGATAGCTAAGCATGTGTATATTTCTTACCGAGTTAGAAGTAATTAAAATTAAATATTATTGATTAATCAGTAAGATGTTTTATATCATTTAAATACTAACTGAAATAATAATTTAAAAACAATTAAAATAAAGTGGTTAAACGATTAATTTTTAAATTTTAGAGAAAATGCTGCAGGAGCGTACTGAAATAGCAATCACTATCTCACTAATCGTTTTTGAAATTAAAATTAAATTTTATATTTTATTCTTTATTTCGTTCATATTTTGTGACGTTGGTTGTGCTCAAATGGAATGCTCCAAGCTTTAAACATTTAATTTATGATTTATTTATTTTTACGTCATTTCATCACTCAATGTCCCAGCAGTTTTCCTCGAATTGAAAATCAACCCTTTGTCCATGGTATGCCAATTAAAGCCAATGTATGCAAACTAAATTTTCCCATTTTGATGTTATTTGCAAGCATTTTTAACCAAATACAGATTTAGGATCGGGATTGGTTCTTTTCATGTCGCATTTCTTTACTTACCGAATAAACAGTTTCATGCATTGCTAGTGTTATTGTTTTTGAAATGCTGAGGTTATATTCTACAATAGTTATATACAAATCCAAAAGGACAGCAGTGGCTATGTCTATTTTCCCCTAAATTCAAACTCTTACACTCGTAACACTCTTCTGAGATTAAACGATTAAAGATTTCGGGTCGATAATTAATAACAGAGCCAGCATAACCTACTCCTTTCATCAATAATCTTGTGGCTCACCCAGACGATTTTCCTTACCTTTTTGAGTGCAAGATTCAATAAAAAATTTTGTTGTTATGAATTCGCTAATTTTAATGTGAAAAGGTGTTTTTTTGGCTGTTTTTAACGTATAGCTTCGTTTATCATTATATTATCTCACAAATGTGCTTCTGAAATGTTCAGGGAGATTTTCGAGATTTTCAAGTTATTCGAAAAAAAAATTAAGTTTCTATGAGAACGTGCTTTAAAGAGATGGTATAGACACACGGACCAATAGCTGAAAAAGCCGTTTTCTTGAAACTTCTGAAACGCTTAGATCCGTCAACCCAATATGATTAGAAAAATATACCCTACTAGAAAAAACAAAATCGGTACACCCATTCAAGAGATAAACTTGTCACAGACCAAAGCGTTTTTGGTCTAAGGGAGATCTGTAAGGCATACGTTCGTTTAAAAATGCACATGGAAATTACTACGCAATTGGAATACCTACCTGTGTGTTAAGGAAAGTTCATTTATCCGCTGCAAAAGAAGGATCACATTCTGGATTGCCCCAAATACACAGGGATCAAACTTGTTCAGTGTGCCTATAAAATCCAGTCAAAAATGATATACTTGAAGTAGCTCGCATTCGGTGAACGAGATATCAAGTGCAGGCAATAGGCGGGTTTTAGAATGGGAAGATCTACATGATCCGGATGATCGCATAAGTACAGGATAACGACCCACCACTTGTTTATCGAATTCCGCAGTACCTGTGATAGCATGAAAAGGCCTAAGTTTTATGCGTCCCTCTGTGAAATAGGAATACCGTTGAAAGTAGTCCATCTAATTAAAATGACAGTGGATGCGCTGTTATGGTGCAATCAGACATTTCGTCGAAATTTGTTTCCGCAAGAGATGTGAGATGTAAAGACTTGGGAGGGCGATAAGCTCGCCTGTCTCCTATTTAACTTAGCTCTCTAGAAAAGGTAGTACGTGACTCGAGATATTTAATAAGTCTATTCAAGTACCTGGCTTTGAAGATGATCTTGATCTTATTTCAAGGTCCTTCAAGTCGCTCAATAGTTAGTTTCTTAAGTTGGCCGAAGCTGCAAAAGAAATGATAATGACGATTAACCAAGAAAATAACAAGTATTGGTGGTAAAGGACGTGAGCCGGTTGAGATGGTTTAGTTCAGCTTCTATCACGTTGACCAATTCAAGTATCTGGGTTCAATGATAACCTATGGAAATAAAATCAGTGATCCAGCTGTATGGAGGAACATGTGATGAGGTGCATAATGCTAGGGCAGGTAACTTTGTGCTGACCACATCGCATTAGTAGCAGCAGAGGAGATCCCCAAGAAGTTGCTGAACGAGAGACTGTATTGGACCAGAAGAAGACTCTGGCCGCAATTAAGTAGTAGTGGCTATAGCCAGAGACGCCCTGGACCTGCTAGGAACCTACAGCAGGCGATAGACTGCACTGGACCGCACGGCCTGTTGCGCTATGGAGTAGTAGTCTTAGCAGTGGAAATGAAAGTAAAAAAGACCACTTTAATTCTCTTAGGATGGGAAAATTTCAGTATCATTACAATTAACAGCAGTAGATATTTATAGGTCAACATCTGCTGGAATAAAAAAAAAGATGCATTAAGTTTCCAAACAAACATTTTTCATGAAAATTATTGAAAATATTGTCTGGAAACTCTTCAGAAATCACCGAACTTAATGGTTTAAATTGCTAATTAATTGTTTTGTTAACCTATTATTGGGAAAGTACTGGCTCTTAGCTAATCCAGTAACTGGTCTCAGACTTGAAAATATTTTTGGGGTTATTAAGAACTTCTGTGGTTACAAACCGCTTCAGACAACCCTCGTTAACTCTTCTCGGCACTGCCTTCGCTTAATATATACATACTTGACAAAACTAATACTGCAGCTTCTTCCTAAGTCAAGATGAAAAAAAAGTCTATTAGATGAAGTTTGAGCCAGGAGTAATATATTTTACTAATTAAGTTCTCGGAAATAACAAATCCTACCTTTGAGATTACCCAGTCAAGTACAATACCTTTAAAGTAGATTTTAATTGGAAATAAATATGAATAATATTATAATGTAACATAATATGATGTTATATACTAACACAGTATTTATGTAGAAATATAATATCTTTTAGCAATTATTAAGTTTTATCATCTTTATTAATTTATTTCATAACACTTCGTGTTTAGCGGGTTTATTGATGATTAAATTTATACAATGATATGATGATGAGTTTTATACTGATGGCTAAATTGTTAAAATTGTGAAATACAATAAATAAATTAAACGAACGTTTTTTTTTTATATATTTTATGAATCTAACTATATTCTGAATTTTCTCATCATTAGAAACTATACAGTATTTTCTTCTGGTGTCCGAGTGTAGTTTGCATGTTGTTACAATATGTTTCAGTGTCAGAGATGTGTTACTGTAATTTTCGTGAATTTTGATAATGCCTTGTGCGTAAATAATCATTAATCTAATTCTTTGGAGGTTGCTCTATTATTGATGTTATATGTTGTAATTTTATTATATTTCGATTCAGTAAACAAATATTTTTTATATATCTTATATTTTGTTCGTTAATAATAATTAAAATCTTGTCCCTTTATTTTTTATTATTTTTGAAGGTTCCTATTTCTTATAGACTGTGATACTACTATATTTTATAATATTAAAATCGTCTTTTTTTACTGATATTCTTTAAATATAATAGAAAATTAAATTATGTTATAATTACCGGATATAATTATCTGGGGTTATATTAGTAATTCACTGATAAATAAAAAGATTACAATGAAAACATGAAGAAAAAGTTGACTTGAGAGGCGGTTTTTTCCAGTTACGTATATATAGTAAATGTTTCCTGTAAAAGGTTGAATTACATTTAGCAAGAAGAACGGATTACCAAGATGAACCATTCCTTTTTGGATTTGATGCAGTAATATTTTTATATAAAAATGCAACAATACTTTCATACGTGATGGGTAGGCACGTAAAGCTGGAACTAAACTCTCTGTCGTGAAGCATAATATAGCAGGAATATCTCACAGAAATGTCCTGAGATCAAAATTATTTATCATGATAGTCTTTCCGCCATACTAACAGACTTTACTGGCAACATTTGCTGCCGAAACAGCTCTTCTTACTTCACATAAAACTCTCTAAAAGCATCCGTCACACTGCGAAAAACTTTGAGGCCATTTTTGACAAGGTCGCGAGGTTTAAAATAAAAATAAATGAATAGAAGACAATACGCATGGTATTCATACTGAATTAAGCTGGGAAAAGAGCGTTCTCGATCATATGCCCTTTTTTCGGAGATTTCATTTTTGGAATTCTTGGTATCAATTTTGTCTCTTGTAAACTTTTCAAATTGTAAACTTTTCAAATTCTATAATATTATATTATTATTATTATAAATAATATAAGTCCTAAATTTATAAACTTAATA
Organism: Rhaphigaster nebulosa; assembly: GCA_948150685.1. Lineage (NCBI taxonomy): Eukaryota > Metazoa > Arthropoda > Insecta > Hemiptera > Pentatomidae > Rhaphigaster > Rhaphigaster nebulosa. The sequence goes on along the minus strand of OX411306.1, from coordinate 82,908,820 downwards.
TAACTGTTTTATTGCGATATGTTTACACGCCCTTTATCCAAATAACTGTTCGACGATGGTTCAGTGTTGATTTTTTATCTTGTTTTTATGATATTTTAAAGAAAAGTGTTGACGCACCGATCGTCCATGTAGTTAAATTTTCATGAAACTGACTATTTGTTTATTTCAAAATGGAGTCTGTACATATTTATTAGTACATTTTATTCTCTATTGAGAGCAACTGGAGATATTTTGTTCTTTGCAGATTTAGTTCTTCCTGATTTGAATGGTGTATTGTTCGATTTGTTACAAAAATACAGAAATATCAAATTTCATTATCATAAAAAAAAAATAATAAATTTATATTTGTATCTGAATAAACAGTTGGTATTACGGTTGTTTTTTTTTTCATTCAATTGGAAATTTAAGGAGATGGGCCTTTATTTTAAGAATTTAAGAATGGATTTAATTTTAAATTCAAGAATAACGATAAATAATGGTAAATGTTTATTAAATCTCCACGTTTCGAACCACGTAAAATTTTCATCAGACCTCAATCTCAAGCAAGTTAGCAGAGACTTACCACGCTACTTGCAATAATTTTTTTAATTTTCTATTTAGTTTCCAAGAAAACACTTATTTTTCATTTAATATTATGAAAGTATAAATTAACTGTAACAATCATTTAAATTTACGCGTTTTCGTCACTTTCCATTATTACCTTCTAAGACTTTATATGTTACATATTATTATTTCTAAAAATTTTCAAAGCTCTCCAACAGTATATTTACATCTATTTGACTACTCTTATTTTATAAAATGTATTACTACTTAAAGGAAGAAAATAATAATATAAACAATTCTTGAGATTCTAGAAAATAATATTTTTCTCGGGTTATTTTTAAAAAAAGAATATCGAAGTCTCAACTAGAATTTTATTGATTTTACCTTAACTTGGCTTTATTAGGGAATAATGAAATAAATAAACACATTACTCTGAATAATTAATGCATATATTTTATCTTGTATCGACAATAAATACATTTTGATCACTTAAATGAATCGCTTTTATGTTTATTTTTAAATTAACAAGATACTCCATAAATATGAAATTAATTTTCAAAATATGTGGAAGGAAAGTTCATACATCAGCTTCAGACTTTAATAATGTCTCACCTAGTATAGGCCTTATTCAGCATATTCTTGAACAGCAGATTCCCGATTCTGGTAAATTATGAATTCACTTATAGTCCTTTGCTAAGAGAATACCGCTGAAACGTCTACCTCCACCGATATAACTTGGCCCCGATATATGTTAATTTAATATAATTTAATTCAATTCAATTATATCAAATTAACTTGCTATTTTGTCATTCTCGTCTAGAATTTATGTGCGCTTTGTCTTGTATTTTCGCGTCGTGCCCCACTACTCGGAGGAATTCTCTTGGCGAAGAGACTGTAGATGACTTTGACCAACTATCAGATGATTTACCTATATTAAACATAATTAAGGATTATCAGAAGGATTATAAAAGTATAGTTATATCAATGTACTTAAAAATATACTGTTTTAAATTCGGAAAAAAAGTAAATAAACTAGTTCTTCTTTAACAATCAATCTTTCTTTATAAAAGTATGGTGGTGACGTTTAGTTCCATAATTTTTTTAAAAATGTTTTTAAGCATTATTAATGTGCAGTACATTAGCCTTGAAAAAATATAATAAAAGAAATGTTACATAATCGGAAACACTATTCATAAAATAAGGAAAGATGTTGTGACTGTAAAATTTAAGACATTTTCTATTGAAAACTTAAATTAAAACTACTGTGCATTCTAATAAAATTTTGTTTTACTTCTCGCTGCTATTTCCAGCCTACTATTATTCCGTACATTTTCTACTTATTACTAACGAATTTTAATTTTTTGGGAAAAAAATATTCGCTATTTTAATTGCTATTCAAATTACTATTACCAGCAATTGCTATATAGTGTACTCGCAAAGATGTAGAATAAACATAGATACAATATTATCATTATAAATATAAGTGTTGTAAATGACTGTTTTACATAGATAGTACTCAGCATTTTATGTACTTCTTATGGAAATTAAATATTTAAGCAATTATTATTTTCGTAATATTTTTTTTAGTCAACTAAATTTTTTATAGACCACAGGATTCCATCCGCGTCCTAAGTCTGGTATAATTTAGGTACATGAAGGTATTCGAGTTGAGTAGCGTCCTTGGTTACGATATAGCAAGCCAGTCACATGACTGGATTAAAGGTGAGAGATATCACACGAATAACCAAAAAATACTCGGTTGCACGTATATTGATTGTTAAATTTTCTTCCAATCATTCATCCCCCTCCAAAAATAAGAAGTCATATTTCAGTTATTAATAGTATTAATTATGAATGAAGTTGCTTCCAGATTTTGGGCCAACGGCACATAGGCATTTTAAGGCCCAAGTCCTCTGTTAAGAAAATTGTTGACATTTCTCATGATTACGTATGTTGGTATGGCTACGATTCATATCCAAGAAAATACCTCCCATTATCTGAAGCAACTCAAATATAAAATAAACAGAACTATATATACATTAATTCATCTAATAATTTTTATCATATTATTTTATTCTAATAATATTATTCTAATAATTTTTATCATATTCTGGATGAATTATTTACTCTTATTATTCAAATAAAGGGTTTTAGTTGATTCATACAGCAATTCTAGGAATAATAGTATTTGCCGTATCATTATCCTCTTAAGTAAAGCAATACTTTCATTTGTAACCTGATAAAATTTTATTAATGATTTAATTGAACAATTTTTTGCATCTTATAATTATTTTTTTTATAAGCCCTGATACGGAATGTAGAAACGACATTTATATAATTTTTATTTTTATTTCACTTTATTGTATAACTCTATGCAACTATAATCAGAAGTAAATAAACAATTTTAAATACAGAAATTATGTAATTAGTCTGAGTATATATTCATGTTTCTTGTATAATATTGTTAGAGGATGGTACACGCATAATGGTACATTTCAAACGAAATACTACACAATGACTTGAATACATCATTCGTTCAGTGATGAATGCAACAACACATGAACAGTCAATACAATTTCCACTGCCCTATCTAATCCAATTGCACAATTTATCGTTTACTTTCTGTTACATGGGAACCCAATACTTTGGCTCAAACGTATTAGTTCCAAAGACCATTGAAGTAATTAAGTCTTTTGTTAATTTATTTATTTAAATTAAATCATAAGATATTATCATATAATTAGGTTCTTACATTATATCATATGAATTTATTTTTTCACATGAACCCTGAGAGTAATTAAAAATCATTAGATGTTTTTTGTTTATAATTTCATTAAAACCAAAGCAAGATCTCCAATTTTTCCCCAGAACTTAGTGTACTAACTGAGATATTACATCTTTTATTGATATTACATAATGTAATGGTCGCCATCCAAGAGTCATTTTGGTGCAACTTTTATATAAAATAAAATTTTTAAAAATATTGACAACATACACCTTCTTAGGATTTTATAAGTATATACGTTAATTTGAGATTTACAGACACCACAAAGAATGTATAAAGTCATTTAAACATTTTTTTTGTCTTTACTGTCAATATCATATATCATATTTTCATACGAAGCTTTTATCTGTACGAAGTACTGGTTGATGTATAGATTTCAACATTATTAATTCATGAGAGTACCACAGCAAACGGATAAAGGGATAGAGGTCGAAAACTTGTTTTGTTTTTTAATATGAGTCCGTACTAACCGATACATTCAAATAATGGAGTAAGTCTACTGTGATCATGTATGTCTGCGACAAACGTATTTTCTTCCTCCTCTATTTCCTTAATAATACTTTGGTATCTTAACGTTGCTTAAAAGTTTTCTCACAAAACATAAATAAGTCTTAAAAACATTTATTAAAGCTATTTTATTAATACAAAAATACTAATCATTATGATTAAAATTAGATTCAGCATTAAAAAACGGATCCTGCCTTTAAAATATATATTGCACACTGTTTTAAATAACTTTTGAATAATACATAGCTATGCTTAGATTGAACCATATAAATATTAAAGTTTTATAAATATAAATATTAAACCATATAAATATTTAACTTTTTATAAAACATTGAAATTCATAAATTAAAAAAAAAAAAACGTTAACTAATTCGCCATGTCGTACCGTTTCTTAGGCTATAATAAATGTATGCGTTAATTTGAAATTTGCAGGCATCATAAAGGAGCAATAAAATCATTTAAATATTTATATTTAAAAATATAAATTTTAAAGTTTTAATCTAAGCATAGTTTTGTAAAATAGTCAATGAGACGAATCTAAAAAAATAAAATTATATAACAATGTCCTATGCATAATAAAGGAAGGCATCGTTCTACCTATACATCAGTGCCTAACAACATTCCGGGCATAGCTGAACGAAGCGCCTGACTACTGCCTAAATATCCTCTTTATTTTTTGTTTATATTTGATATATGGTGGTTTTGTGATATTACAATAATAATATATATTTTTCTTTCTCTATTGTACTTGCGCTTGTATTTATTGGATTCGGCAAAAGCTAAATACTTTCATAAAATCTAAACTATGCAGTAAATAATACATTCAAGCAATTCCACATCCACATCGTCCATTCGAAATAATTCACAAATACTGCTAGTTAAAAAATAAATAAACATCAAATACGGCAACTTCCACTTTTCTATGCATCGTTCCGATTCGTTTGCACAATATATTTGCTCAATCTTGTTTACTGGAAATCCGAGATATCGGCTTAAACGTAAAAGTGGCCCTGAGACATCCCAAATTTTGGTATATTTAGTTATTTACTCTAGTTAATTATTTATATATCAATTTAGTCTATATTTCAAATTATTTTACTCAACGAATCATTTGCATTAAATGATTCCTTTAAAGAAACCTGAAGGAAATTTAAAAAAAATTCATATGTGCTCCATCAAATTAGGGTGTTTTCGATTAATTAATTAAATAAGGCGTGAGTGTTCAGCGACCTAAATTCATACGTACCCGAGGTTGATTTAGAGTAACATCACTCTATTACATTCCACCAATGATGCAGGATCCCATAGCGATGGCGTGGCAAGGTCGAGCCGCAGAGAAGACAGACTGCAGATGAAGTGCTGTGAGTGGAAGCAAATATCATAAATAAATAGCCATTACGTAGCCATAACTGCTCCCAGCTTGAGCTCTGCCAAGGCTAGTAAATCAAGGGCTAGGTCTGCTCCTAGCACAGGCTCAAGTAGTCCCTTTATCGCCTGTCATTTAGTAGTGCTCCTAGTATTCAGTATATTTAGTACTACTATTTCCTAACCTATCACACTGTACGTAAGGGTCCCGATATAGTTCCTAAGGGCTTTAGCCTGCCGCAATAACTACAGTTATCTGGGATGATGTAGCAGCGAAATTGTGGGTTATGATTTATAAATCAAACGATTAAATTAATAATGTTTGAATGTTATAACTCCTTTAACGTAATTTTATCTATCTTATTTTTCATTTATCGGCAATCAGATAAACAAATCGAATACTTTCAAGTAGGTGCTATTCTGGTATAAATTGAAAATTGTTTTTTCTAAACGGTTATCTTGAGATCTCAGATTCTTCTTTTATATAAAAAAAAATCTAATAATATTGGTCTGCAGTTAAAAAAAAGGGAAAGTGTGTATTTTTGTCGTAATATATTCATTTTAGGTGGAGCAGGTCAGTTTTACTCTAACTTTCTTTGTCATATATAGGTAGCTCGTCTATATCGTTAGAAGATAAGAAATAGAGTTAGATTTGTAAAGAATTTCGATATGTAATTGAGGATCTTTCTGTCAAAAGTTAATATATCCTACTTCTCAAATACAAAGATTTTTTTCTACGAATAAATATACACCTAAAAATTATTCAGTTAATTTCATTTCTTTAGTTTTTCCCTGCCAAGTTAACATCTAAACCTCCAAATTAGCATTTTCAATAAAAAAATTTCCGTATTTACATGTGATACCCTCTCTAATAATTTGTTTGTAACAATTTTCCAAAATTGGATAGGTATACTTTTGATAGAAAACTTATCAATTTTAGATCCAGCTGTAACTCAGGAGTATAAATGTGGCATATTAGTACAACCATTGTAAAAAACCCTTATGTAATAAATTTATGTGTATAAAAATAATGATCGTTTTTTAACAAATAGTTAATATTTTTATTTCTTTAATATAGTACAGAATTAAAATTCAAAATATAACCCCACTGCTGTCAACCATCTTTCAGCCAGTTGCTTGATGTCACGCTGCTACCTCTCCTTGGGACAACTATCGAAAAACACTTGAACCATAATGTCAATCTCTACAAAAAAAAATTTTTATCTTGAAAAAAATGGAAATAAATGATAATCTGATGGAACGATGTCCGGACTGTATGGTGGGTGTTGGAGAAGTACAATTCCCTGAAGATTTTTCAACTTTTACTGCGTCCAACTGAAATTGTGTGCTCGAGCGTTATCAAATGTAAAAATGTAAATGGTTTCTTATTCAACAAATAAATTATTTTTTTTTAATAAAACATAATGTTTTGTTTTATTGATGGTAACACACTCAATTTTCGTAAGAAAATTTCATGGGTAGAGATAAAATTGTTTTTTCAAGTAAATGTTTTCCTGTTTGGATTTATTGGTCGTTAAATTGCATTAGCCATGTAGTTAGGTATAACAGATTCAGCATCATTTTAAAGGCGCTGACACGTCTTTTATTCCTAATATATACAGCGCGAAAGAGGAAGTAGCTCTCTGTCGTTCTTCCAGTCCGTATGTCAGTTCCATTATCATTGTTGTATTTCATAACAAATCTTTTTAAAAACCCTTTTGAGACTTCGACTTATTTAACTATATACTTACAATTGCTATTTTACCGTTTCGTGGATCATAAATTGTACGTTGAAACTAGACAATATTATGACTGGAAGAGCGATGTGGGAACTTCAAGCAGCCAACTCTATTCCTAAATCATGTCTAGCGAAGTGCATCGTTTATTTCATGGATGTCTAAATAACTCGACATGGCCTCAATATAAATATAGTTACTATATTCTTTATTGGTAATGCGGCAATCTATTGGGGAGTAATTATGATGAATTTAAGAACATTTCAACAAGTTAACTCATTCATCATTGGGCTGTATTGCCATGGAAGAAGAAGAAGAAGAATTATATTCTTTAAGACAAAATTATTTTTACTTAGTTTGGAAATTATCATTTTAATACAGAAATGTTTTTGTAAGGAATTAAGATATCATTTTCACAATATCTAAACTTGAAACTAAAATATTTTCAGGAAAATAGGGAAAAAAGAAGAAAAAACATACAATCACATTTAAAAAAAAAATAATATGTGTCTTATTAGTATTTTAATAAACAATTTCTAAATCAATTGTAACCAGAGATGAAAATTAATTCTTATGTTACTCTCTCATCGAATAATAAGCCAGATATGATTTTTATATTTTACATCAGAAATTAAAAGTCATATCATTATTTATATTTTTGACCTTGAAAAATAAAAGTCATGATTTCATTTTTATATTTTAAATTTTAAAAATGCAATGTTAAATTATTATTATTTGACAATGAATATATAAGTTGTTTAAATATTTTTGATATTGGGATACATTTTTAGTTTACCGAGGGTTCTGAGCATTGAGCATGAAAAATTATGGATTTTAAAATCGAACGTTCACGTATCGATTGATTTTAACAATTCGGATTTCCTTGATATTGAGGTCCATTAAAAGGTTACCGAAGGTGTTGATTATTTAAAAAAATATCGATTTTAATAATTCGAATTTCATTGACATTAAAGTCCTTATTGCTTTCGTGATCTGCATCTTCGGTTACCTAATAATGGACCTCAATATCAAGGAAATGTTAAAATCAACCGATACGTAAAGTCGCGATCTTAAAGTCGATATTTTTTTAAATAATCAACACCCTCGGTAAAAAAACAAAAAAAAAACAACAACAATGGACCTCAATAACAAAAATCTTCGAATAATCTTAATCTTCGTTCTCAAATAATAAAATTCAACATTAACTTTAATTATTTGATTGTTAATTATTGATTAATTACTATTAATTTAATTATAAATTTGGAGACTCATACGCACAACCACAAAAAAAAATCAAATTAAGTGAGAAGAAATGATGGGGACAATATAATGCAACCCATAAACAGGCGGACATACGAGCTGGTTATTATGCAAAGCCAAGCAACACACGAAATGCTGCATAAGGAATTTCCTCGCCAGAAGAACTTTATATTTATATATTCCAAGAAACTAAAAACGATACTTCGCAGATCAAAGGGTAATAAAGCGTCAGGGAATGATGGGATTCAAACAATTACCTAAGAAAGGTATCATTCACCTGGCAAATTTATGCAATTCCTCTCTTCATTTAAGGCATTAACCCAGTTGCATGAAAACAAGTAATCCTCATTCCTTTATTAAAATCAGAAAAACAAGGAGACCAATCAGATCGCTACTGACCTGTATGCTTGCTTCTCCATATGGGCAAAATTTTCGAAAAAATAATTCTTAAATTCCTAAGGGATATCTGTTCAAATCACCTCATTATCCCTCCTGAGCAAATTGGTTTCCAATCTCAGCTAAGCACCGAGTACCCACTGATAAATTTACAAGCTGGCATTACAAGGAAACTCAGACAAATCCTTGCTGCCGCTATGATAACCTTCGATTGCTCTAAAGCTTTCCCCTCATGGAATGCTATGCCAACAGTTCATGATCTCAGAATGTCCGGAGCAGCTTTGCTCAATTATACAGTCCTTCCTCATGCCGAGGAACATTTCAGTCAAAGTTGAGAACAGTTTGCCAAAACCGATAGAAGTGACTTGTGGTATTCCTTAATACAGCAGTTCTTTCTCCCGTTATTCACTGTACAGCTCGCGTCGTAGGAAAAACCTACGGTCATCGAAAATGTATGACAGTAGGTTATAATTTGTTATATTGTAACAAAATAGTAAAGAAGCTTGGGCATTTGAATATAATGGTCTGGACTGTATGGTGGGTGTTGGAGAAGTATAATCCCCTGAAGATTTTTCAACTTTTACTGCGTTCAACTGAAATTGTGTGCTCAAGCGTAATCCTGCTATTACTTAGAAAACCTTAACGGTAACCAAAGTAACTAAAGCTGGGTAACACTATGTATTTCGTATGTTTCCCATCTAACTGTTCACAGTGAAGTTAGGAGTTCGTTGTAGATCCTGTTTTACATTCTGTACATCCTGTTTGTAGAAAATGTTTTTAAAAAAATATTTTTTTTTTATATAATGTATATGTCGTAAGAAACCATCTTTCTAGTTCGGCTGCAGCTGATGAACTAAGGCTTTGTTGCACGGGTTAAATGTTTAAAAACCAGCTTACTTAATATTTTACACTAGAGTGCGTGCTTACATCCTTTGATAAACATTTGATAAAACGATCATTATTTGTGATACACCCCATTATTTTTATAATATAGATATTAGCACTAAAACATTTGTTACTAAATATAATTAGCAAACAATATTCCCTCATTTATAAAAAAAAAAAAAAACTGTTTATACCTCTTTTTTAATACAGCTAAATAATTTATCTGTTTTAGTGTCATTATTTTATAAATTATTTTGATTGAATGTTTCAATTAATAAAAATATATGCTTCACCGACAAAAATGAAAAGAAAAAATTAGATAGCTGGAAAATGTCGTTATTTTAAGAATGTCAACTTAGAATTTAATTTTTGTTCAGAAACCAAGTGATCTAAAAGAAAAAATCTTTAACAATCATAATTAATTGTTATCAATTTTTTTTTGTAAATTGGTAACACGTTTTTTCATAAAAATCACTCCATAATATGAGAACACATTCTTGAATTTAATTTCGAACATAATTAGTAATCAATAACTATTTCGCTTATTTATTTTTATATGCTTCAATATTATAATTTCGTTGCATCATTTATTCGATTGTGAAAAAAACCACAACAAAAAGTTGCCTATAAAAAAAAAACATGAATAAATATCAAATAATTTAAGAGTACTTCATTATCATCCATACATGTATTTATTTCATTTCATTAAAAAAAGAGATAATAAGACTAAGACCAGCTTATCCCTCTCAATCCGCCTTTAATGATTTTATCATGTAATTATAATAAAATGCATTCAGACCTCTTAGAAGGTAAATTTCAATGAATTGTCCTATTATTTCATTGTACGTACGTAATTTATTTATTGTGCGTACATAATTGTATATGATTGTAAAATAGAAAATAAACTAATGTAACACAACAAATGTAAGAATTATTAACAATTGAATCATTCTGTCAATAAACGAATGGTTTCTTATTCAACAAATAAATTATTTTTTTCAATAAAACATTAAATTTTGTTTTACTGAAGGTAACGCACTCTATTTTAATCATTGTGGTAAGAAAACTTCATCGGTAGAGATGAAATTGGTTTTTAAGTTAATTTTTTCCTGTTTTGATTTACTGGTCGTTAAATTGCATTAGCCGTGTAGCTAGGTATAACAGATTCAGCATCATTTTAAAGGCACTGACACCTCTTTTATTCCTTATATAGGGAGGGACGGAGGGAGAGAGGGAGAGAGAGAGAGAGAGAGAGAGAGAGAGAGAGAGAGAGAGAGAGAGAGAGAGAGAGAGAGAGAGAGAGAGAGAGAGAGAGAGAGAGAGAGAGAGAGAGAGAGAGAGAGAGAGAGAGAGAGAGAGAGAGAGAGAGAATAATAGACTGCTGTGTACAGAAATCCAGAGACAACGTGAAAATATTCGTTAACAATTGCATATAATTAACACTACTCCAATACAATAACTTGGACATTGAATACTTTTCGTAAAACATAAAGCGGCCTGTAAACTTGGGAACATCGGTTCGGCGAACCAAAGTTCGGTTCGTGGATCTCTCTTTACAAGCTATACGAACTACGGTTCGCCAACAACGGTTGTCTAAAACGTCATACAGACTGCTGCTTAGCAATCTAGTGGGACAGGAGTCAATGTAAATGAATTAATTGTTTTCTTTCGCTTATCTTGGTACCATATTTAGCTCTGATAACAATATTTCCCTGGAGGTGGGGAGGAGAATTCTGAATTCTAACAAGAATTATTTCGGACTACGGAAACACCTCAACAGCCAGTATATAACAAGGAAGATGAAACTGATGCTCTACAGAACTCTGATTCGTCCAGTTTTGATGTACGCCTCAGAGACGTGGACTCTAACGAAGGCAAGAGAAAATGAGATCCTCATCTTCGAAAGGAAAATTCATCGTAGGACATTAGGTCTAGTCAAGACTGGTAACGAGTGGAGGAGAAGGAAAAATATAGAACAGTATGAGCTATTTGGGGAAGTGAATTTGGTTAAATTGATCAAACTCGGACGACTCCGATGAGCCGGATATATTGCACGAATGAAGAACGGTGACATTCCAAAAAGTCTTCAGGACGGAAAACTTAATCGAAGTAGAGGGAGAGGGCGACCCAGACTAAGATGGTAAGACTGTGTCTCTCAGAGCGCTAAAACCATCCTAAAAGTAACAGAGAACTAGAGAGCAGCTGCACAGGACCGAACGACCTGGCGAAAGCTCAGCGAGGAGGCAAGGACCCACATTGGGCTGTAGTGCCATGGAAGAAGAAGAAGAAGAATTCTTTTCTTTAAGACAAAATTATTTTTACTTATTTTGGAAATTATCATTTTAATATAGAAATGTTTTTGTAAGCAATTAAGATATAATTTTCACAATATCTAAACTTGAAACTAAAATATTTTCAGGAAAATGGGGAAAAAAAGAAGAAAAAACATACAATCACATTTTTATAAAAAAAAAAATAATATGTGTCTTATTAGTATTTAAATAAGCAATTTCTAAATCAATTGTAACCAGAGATTAAAATTAATTCTTATGTTACTCTCTCATTGAATAATAGTCCAGATATGATTTTTATATTTGACATCAGAAATTAAAAGTCATATCATTATTTATATTTTTGACTTTGAAAAATAAAAGTCATTATTTGATTTTTATATGTGTTTTTTTTTTAACTTTATTTTTAAGTTCACACCTGTCTATGAGACAACCAGTGAATGTGCTGGCTATGTACATGTTAACGTGGCATGAAAGGCATGAGAAAGAGTAGTACCCAGCGGCACCTCTTCCTGTCGTGATGATTGGCTGTAGTTAGTCTAGGAGATCCCTCATCCAGCTCCTCTTCAGCCTTCTGCGGGTGTTGTCAGGTATGTTGGTTGTCGCCATATCTTGTATGAGTGTGTTAGGATGTCCGTGTAAGTTATCGTTAAATCGTTTGTAGTGGGTCCGTATGTGTTCGTTAACTGTAGGCATATTGAGGTCTGTATGTAACGAAAAGTTGCTGATGTACCAAGGGGCTTTGGTGATAGTCCTAAAAGTTTTTGACTGAAAAATTTGGAGTTTTTGTACGTGTGTTTTTTTTGGCTGTCCCATATATCTGTGAAGCGCAGGTCCAGATGGGCTTGAGTAAGTAAGTGTAAGTGTTAAATTTATGTCTAAGTTTCAATTTTGAACGTTTTGAAAGAAGTGAATATAACAGTTTAAGTCTTTGGTTTAGCGTTTTTTGTTTATTCTTGATGTGTTGGCCCCATGTCATTCTTCTGTCAAATGTCAGGCCAAGGTATCGAATTTTATCTGTCTGCGGAATTGCTACATTGTCGAGGTATATTGGAGGACAAGTTTCTTGTCGGAGAGTAAAAGTGATATGTTGAGATTTGTCTTGATTAAGTCTAATTTTCCAAAGTTTGCACCAATCCTGAAGTTTTGTTAGGTGATGTTGTAAAGTCTGTGAGGCGTGTGCTGGATTTTGATGTTTTGTTAGAATCGTTGTATCGTCTGCATACGTCGCTATCAGAGTTTCGGTGCTGTTTGGAATATCATGTGTATATATGATGTAGAGCAGCGGAGCTAGTACTGATTCCTGAGGTACTCCTGCTAAGGCCGGTCGAATGGCTGATAATTCTGAGCCTTGGCAGACAGAGAAAAATCTTTCAGAAAGAAAGGATTGAAGAATAAGATAATAGGTAGGGGGAAGTATCGTCTTAAGTTTGAAGAGAAGCCCCTGATGCCAGACTCTATCGAACGCCTGAGCGACGTCCAGAAATACTCCTGTTGCATATAATTTTTGCTCTAGTGCCGTCGCAGTGTAGTCCGTCACCCTGTGTAATTGTTGAATGGTTGAATGTTGGGATCGGAATCCAAATTGATGGTCAGGTATTATGTTATTGTTCGTCAGTATGTCAAGAAGTCTTTTGTAGAGTAATTTCTCAAAAAATTTTGAACAAATAGGGAGCAGACTGATAAGTCTGTATGATGATGGAGTAGCTGTGTCTTTGTTTGGTTTATGAATCATGGTAATGTGTGAGTATTTCCATTGTAGAGGGAATTTAGTCGTTCGGAGTATTGCATTGTAAATAGAAGTTAGATACACTAGAGCCTTCCTGGGCATTTTCTGGAGCACTTGAGCAGTTATCAGGTCATGACCAGGGGCTTTCTTCTTAGGTAACTGTCTAATTTGCTCGGCAACTTGTGTCGGTGTGAAGCAAGGAGGAGGTGATGCTAGTTGTAGTGGAATGTCTAAAGTTTTTTGTCTTTCGTGTTCAGAATTCGTGAAGTCAGTATGTGGTTTAAAGAGATAAGAAAAATGATTCGCAAATAACTCAGATTTTTCAATGTCTGACACGGCCCAGAAACCATCCTCATTACGGCGAGGTGCCGACACCACACGATGTTTAACAATTTTCTTGATGTGCCTCCTTTTGTTCTTATCCTCCATTCTTGAATTACTTCATCGAAGAAGGGGCCAAATATTTTCCTAAGTATTTTCCTCTCGAAGACTCTTAATGTATTTGCTGGTAGTAAACGTCCACGTTTCAGTAGAATATGTAAGAATAGGTCTAATTAAAGTTTTGCATAACCTTTCTTTTGTTTTCCTTGACAGCAATTATGATTTAAAAAACTTTAAGTTTGCAAAAACTGCACGGTTAGCAGCCATAATTCTTTTTCGCACCTCTGTTATTATTTTATTTTCATTGTTTAATTCTGACCCCAGGTAGGTAAAGATATTAACGTTTTCAAAATCATGGCTTTCCACCAAAAGATTATGGGTAAATCTTAAATTATCTGGAGCAATGCACATATGCTTGGTATTCGAATCATATAGTTCAAGTCCCATATTCTTACTCTCTGTATTGAGATTATTAAAAATTTCACTAAGAGTTTGAACACTTCTAGCCACAAGACCTATACCGTCTGCATATGCACATATTTGACTACTGGAATATATTATATTCCCTTGTGTATTTATACTATTTCCTACTTTGTGTAATGCTAAATTTGGTCGACTGTTCTTTTTCCTTTCCGGAACTTGCACTGATATTCTCCTATCGATGCTGTCAGCAAAGGAAATTAAGTTTCTTTGAGATAATATTCGAGAGTTTATTGCATGCTACACCTAAGAGTAAGTTTTACATTGTATAATAATTTATTTCCTTTTTTAAAGAAGGGGCAAATCAAACTATTTCCCTACTCCTTTTTTTATAAATAACTCTAAAAACTTTCATCTAATCAGCAGGACAGGAAGATTTGGGATGCTGAGTGCGACCATAATCATCAATTTTTAAATAATTATTTTTTATATTCAGTACTAATCGATAAGAAAAAAAAATAATAATCGTACGTTATTAATAAAGCTATGCCACACCAGACCAGTCCCTAGTTCTGCATAAAATAATCATAGTATACCTTAAATACTCATACTTGCTGTTTATAAAACTGATATTAAAAATTTTAGCTTTAAGATCTGCCAATAATGTAGGCAACCAATGAATTCGTTGGCTAAAGAACTGACACTGTAATAAATGTTTTAATATTGTTGTTTTTTATTATTATTGTTGTTTATTAGCTATAAGGCTGTTTTATAACCAATATTCATTCAATAGCTTAAATATTTGCTTTAAAATTTTGGCAGTGCCGAAGCTAAATGTTCCACTCACCTGGTAGTGGACTATTACACTTTTGATTTTATGACGTAGCCTTGTAATGACAATCTGCTCCAGCTATAAAACCCCCTTCCGAGATTGGCATGAATGCTTTCCTGATTGCTATTACACGCTTTAGTTAACTGCCACTAAACTGTTATCGACAATATAAGCAAAACTTCTCCCTGTCAAACACACATTCGAATAATAACAACGTTGAACAATAATTCTGATATTCGTAGGTATTCCGTTCCGTGATTAACAACTACCTACAGCGGAGTAATGTAAAGGTCAGTGCATAATGACTATTTAAATTTTTTTTTTTTAAATTTTTTCAATACTATACAGGATATAGGCTTAGGATCACACGCTGAAAGTGTAAACTTCTTTTTTCAGATCGAATGGAATATTCGAAAATTATCCTAACACATGAGAAAAATAGAGTCAATCGAAAAATATAATCCTAATCATTTCAAATTAATCTTAAACAATGATAAATAATCTTAAAGTATGGCTTACTAAACTACTTTCTATGGCGTATCGTTTTAAAGAGGATTAACCAGGATTCATTCTGGCTTATTCACAATTTACATAGTCGTTTTAGTTTTCTAAAAAAATTAATCCGAAGTTTCACAGAGGTTATTTCCGAATTCGTATTAAAATATTTGAAAAAGTGAAAGTGCTAGACCTATACTATGATCGAACGAAATGTAGCAGGGTTCTACCTGTTTAAAACGGTATGCCTATAACAATAGTCAAATATTTACAAGGTAAAGAACGGACGAAGACGTCAAAAGTCGTCCGAGAGTGTCGTAAGGGCTGCGCGTTGCGCCGCGTGGTTCCCACTCCTGTTATTATTGCATATTATTACATTGTCATACAGTCCTAAGATATGCTCCAAATTTTAAGTCTCTAGATCATTGGGAAGATAATAAACAGATGAGAAATTGTAGGCTGGATTTAGGTAGAGTACGGTATGGTGTTGACGCTGATGGTACGTGGCGCGAGTTTGCTTTTTTTATCCCATCCCAAAAGTGCCCAACGGGCCCAAAAGAAGATTACACTTCAATAAATTTATAGTTTACAATTTATATTGAAATAATCTAGAAAACCTCCCAGTCCCCCAAAGAATATCTGGATTTCAACGGGGTTTAGTCAGAGCAAAACACCCCGGCGCAGCATGTAGGTCTGACGTACCAGTTGTTTCATAAAGTGTCCTCTCGCTTCTTAAACTATTCAAGGATCTACTAACAAGAATTTACAAAACCAGCATTAGAACTTTTAAGACACATTGCTGCATGAGATACATAAATATGCTTATACGTCCCACAATAGACCTACCTGTCTATTGATCCCACAAACCAAACCTACGTTAAGTACATTTCCCGACAGAGTTAGTACTGTAACAACAGCTTGTGAACTAAAAATAATTTTGAGATGAATTACCATGACCACCAGCAATTCATAATTCAAGACAAACTACATAGATGTTCTAAGGAAAAGCATTTATGGCTGTTTTAACGATAGACAAATTTCAATCTAACTGAAGTTGAACTTAGACCCGAGAGATTAAATTGAAGCCAAAGCCTATTGTTATGATTATATTGAAGCAAAAGCCTATTGTTATGATTATATTGAAGCCCAATCTGTGTGATGGGAAAAAAATGATACTTCAATGGCAGACTTTGGGAAACAATAAATGGATATTGCTTAATGCTTGTATTCGGTAAAAAAAAAAAAAAAAAATTAAATTGGCAAAAACGTAGAAAGTTAATTTTTGTTGAAAAAAATTAAATACAAGCTTGGAGGAAGTATTTAAGCAAAACGCCTTTTTTTAGACATTGGTTCTAATGATAAGAATGTAGATGAAAAGATAATGAAGTATTATTATGGATAAAAATTAATCAAAGATATAAATAGTCGTTAATCTCTTTCTAAATTAAGATAGTAATAAAAGGCTTAGCGAACCCAAAGTTTCCATGCCGATACTACCAATCGCTGCCTACAAATCGACTACCGTTCAAACCCAAATCCATTAGATCACCCTTAACACAATCCTCCCACCTACGTTTCGGTCTACCCCTCGGACGTTAACCATTCGGCTCAGCCTTTATTAACTTTTTAGGAATTCGTTCGTTACTGAGCCCAACAACTTTGCAAGCCCATTTCAACCGTCGCGATGATTTCACTTCGATTATATTAACAGGGTGCATGCTCCGCAATTCCGCGTTGTGTTATCCCTAAATTCTCCAGTTGACTCATCCTTTTTCGGGCCAAATATTTTACGCAATACCTTATTCTCGAAGACCTTAAGGCGTTGTTCGTCCTTCAAGGTTAGCGGCCACCAAATTAATTACTAATTAATATTTATAATAATATTAATATTAATAATTAATATACCACGATTAAGAAATAATACTATAAAATAGCTTATATATTGCTTGGAGGAAAATCCTTATGGGAATACTTGGCTTCTTTTTTATTTTTTCCCATGGCCGGACGAAGATCCTAAGAATTTTATCTCGAAGGCAGAATAGCTTGTTTTTTTTTTACATTTGCTTTATTTCATCTCTTCACATGAGCGCAACTAATAATATTAAGAGAATCGGAAGAAAGGAGAATCGTGATTTTTTTTTTAATGCTGTGACCCAAATTCACCACCCAACTTGAGTTTAGATTCTAAAGCAGTCTTAAAAAAGAAAATAAAACCAAAACACCGAAGTAACAGAAAACAGTTCAATAGGGGTAAGTGGCGAGGCGGAAGATAATGTTGGAATATAAAATATGTTTAAAATCCTAAATAAAAATACTTCCGCTTGTTCAATAAATGTATTACTTGAAACTCTTACTAACTAAATGGCACTACAGCCCTAGTTGGGCCTTGGCCTCACGCAGAATTGATAGCCATTCCTGCCTTTCTTCCGCCTTCCTTCGCCTTCCTCTCAATCTCTTTCCGCCTGGCCTGCCATTCATCATCTTCTTTTGTAGCCTCTCATCCGGCATCCTTTTCACATGGCCTAGCCACCGCAGTCTTCTTTCTTTGATAATGGCCACAATATTAGGCTCGCCAAAGAATTGTTCGAGCTCGCTATTTTCCCAATTCTTCAATGACCATGTTCGTTTACCGGGCCGAATATCTTTCTGAAGACTTTTCCAAACTTTCAAGATTATCTCGCTTTCCTTAGTCAAAACCCAGCTCTCGCTCCCGGTCTTATTATTCTCTTATAAATGGTGGTTTTCGCAGATCGAGAGAATTCTCGGAATTTAAGTATTTTATTTAGCGCAAAAAGGCATCTGATACCAGTTGCTAAGCTGGCTTTGATCACTGTACTTATATCGTTTTCTTCTGTTACTAAATATTCTAGATATTTGAAACTCTTGCAGTGCTTGAAGTTGTGGCGATTGATTTGCACTTCATCTTCTCTACCTAGTTGTTTCCTTGACGTCCTCATATATTCCGTCTTATTTTCATTAATTCATAGGCCCTTGCTCACCGCCGTCGCTTCAAACTCTACTAGCGCTCCTGAAAGTGCTGGAAATGTGCGCGCTGTAATGACTAGATCGTCTGCGTACGTCAAATGTTAGGTCAGCCTGTTGTAGACATTTCCTCCGGGGTTTGTTCTTATCGCTCTTATCACTGTTTCGAGGGTCAGATTGAATACTATGGGCGACCACTGCCACCTTGTCTCAGTCGGTCTGTCACTTCAAACTCGTTTGATAGGGCTCTACCAACCCTTACCTGAGACTTGGTTTCCTTCCACGTCATTTCAATTAATCTCACCAACTTTAGTGGGACCCCCAGGGACCTGATATCTCTAGCCACCTTTTCTCTTTCTACCGAGTCATATGCCTGCTTGAAGTCTATAAATAAGTGATGCAAACCAACGTTATGCTCGTAACACTTTTCCAATATCTGTCTCAGTGAGAAAATTAAATCCGTTGTAGATCTCTCTTGTCTAAACCCACACTGATAGTGTCTAGTAACCCTCTCAGACCATCTCACCAACCTCCGGTTAATAAGCATGGAAAGTACCTTATACACAGTCAACAACAGATCTATCCCGCAATAGTTCTCCCATGCCATCCTACCGCCTTTCTTATAAACTGGGCAAAGAATAGCTATTATTTTTCCGATTCTTTCAGGACCTGTCATTTGGCGTTCGTTGATATCAAATATCGAATAAGAATTCGTAGTAGCAATTGCGCATGTTAACAATAACCCATGTAGAACTAAATTTATAATTTATTTTATATTCTGTATATTTTTTTTCCGACGGGATGTGGACTTAATAATCTCGGGATAAAGAAAGTGAGTTAGATACAGACTTATACTATACTCTTTGATTGTATGAGATGCATTTTAAGAGGGACCTGAGCAGAAGGAAATTTAGAAAATATAAAATCGCCCCGCGGCCGCGGGTTAGCCAGGTCTGATGCTAAAAATAAATTTGGAGTGTAGAGAATAACCACGGGAGTATCAAAAATGTTCATTTGGTTTAATCAATCATATATAACTGACTTAATTATTAAAGTAATTAACACTGGCAGTGGCTAATTAGACACTTCCTATGCATTATTGGATTATCTACCACTTTTGAACGGCGATCAATAAGGTTTCTCGGATATAAAGAGTATAAGAGTTTCTTTGGCTTCTACCAGAAGTGAAATGGAAAATAAGAAACAATATAAAATTCGCTGAATAACAAATAAATTGAATACCAAGTACCGAAAAGCATATTTTAAAGCTAATTTAACATCAACTACCGGTGAAAGGAGTAGAACTCAAACGAATTGAATCACTCTTTCAAACAAAAGATTAGATTTAATTTAGTTGCTGACATTTTCCAAGCCCGTGATGAAAAATTCTCTCCCTAATTTTCTTTCAGGAAGCCAAGAGGCTTCTTTTTTCAGAAAAGAAGATAAGAAGATTTTCATAAGAACTTAAAATTTTCCTTTTATTATAATGATACCTTCATTCATTTTGTCTCTATCATGTTACGCAGGGAGCGGGGTTACTCTGTGGCAAGGCACTGTGCTACTACTCTCTCGGTCCCGGGTACGAGACCGGCTGTGGCAGATAATTATTTATTCTGTTATCAGCCATGGACAACGGCCATCAGAAGATTCTTGGGTCTCAACCAATCTCTATAAAGTGGGTACTAAGTACCTTACTAAGTACTGACCCCAAGTCTCTTCTTGGGCTATACTGATACAGGTTTTTTTTTCTTTTTTTATCAAGTTGTATATTAATAATCTAATATTAAGTGACTTATTATCGTTTATTTTTATTTTAAAATAATTGAGTTGCAATTTTTACTCGGTTTTAGCTTTATGGTAATATACTAGTGAAATATGATTTTGTTAGAGAAATTAGTACAAATTATTTAAACTATAAAGAACTAAGGGATGTTACAGGTCAATGGATAAACAAGCTGGCAGACATAGTGGATTCGCTCATCCATATTCGAAGATGGCTCGGACATCTGCGAAGCCCTGAACAAATAAAATTTGTGCCGCCTCTTTGGATCCTTTTCATTTCAGAGAATTAGCATGTCATCAGTGAAATAGTAACAAAATGACCGTTGGAATGCCCCAAGGCTAATGAAATTTCCTTTTTGTCAGCCGATCGTTTAAATTATTTCTACTTTATAAACCTTTATAAAAAAACATTTTATCGTGAATTTTACGATTTTTTTTTCTAGATTTCTTGGGATACTAACCAAACATTTCAATAAGTGGAGTTAAGCTCAGTCAAAACGTTCATTTAATTCTTAAAAATTTTCTAACGATCCTGGCAGTCCTACGCAAAGCTTTATCCTACAGTAATATTCTATTATGATTAATAGAAGCCAATACCAATCTTTTTTTTTTTTTTTAACCAATGAGTTTAATGCGTTCACGTTTATTTAAAAATGTATTGCTCATATCTCTTTTGGCTGTTTAGAGTGGATTGTTGATATGGTGGGGCCTAATTGTTACGGGACTAAATTAGGGTGTGGCTCGAGTGTAAGGGTGTATAAAAAATAAGCAAGGCCCAAGAGTAAAGGTTAGGTCGAGGTGTAAATTTAAATTTGTCGCCATGCACGTGACCCAGTTACTTGACCAGTTACTTAAGGGTAGGTCGAGGTTTAAATTCAAATTCAAATTTATCGCCAAAAAAGCGTGACTGGTCGCGGGAACAAATCATAGCTTTTGATTGGCTGGCAAAAATCGGTGTGCCAGTCAGGAGAAAACAGGAGTTTTCCTTCTACTGAAATGTGACCTATGTTCGTAATTATTTCTTTAAAAAAATACGGAGGATTACTTTCCGCATTGTCATTGTATTTAAAAATCGTTTGAAGTAATCTGTCTCTCATTCCTTTTACTGAAACGAAGTAGAATTAATTAATAGATGAATGAATGAATGAACAAAGCCTTTTATAACAAGAAGTAATAGAATTTTACTGATTATATTACTTTTGCTTCAGATGCTACTTACAATATTTACAATTTTATACAATATTATGAACTTTTTTTTTTCTGTTAATTTATATGGGCCTTCCCCTTAGGGAGTGATGGTCTAACTTCCATGGAGACCAATTCCTACTAGGAACTGGGATACGCTGTTTCTCTCCACAGTTCCTTCCAGGCTTCTTTGTCTCACTCCAACGCATTCTTTGCCTTCCACGTTTTCTTTTCAAGTCATAAGGAGTCCATTCTGTTAACGACAACAGAATTAATATATATTATGTGTTAATTTTTTTTTCCTAGAATTTAAACGGTGCTTGAAACTCCTCCTCTGCTCCACTCGTAATGCAATGAGAATTAATTCGTCACTACTAAAACAAACTGGAGGAGGGGAAAAAAAAATTAAATACCTTAATGATTGCCTATCTTCAAAGATGGACAAAAAAAAATGCAAATAAACGTGATTTTACAACCCCTTTGTTAAAAATGACCCCTTAGCAAACAAATAAAAAAGACAGCCGTAAAAACAAGTGATATGAAAAACGCTGTCCCGCCAAAAGGGGCCTCAGCGATTCGCGTTTCTGTTTGGGAGTATTTACTGAACACCAAAGATATCATCCTCGGTGCTTCGCTGCTCGGTTTAATAAGGAACGCGTTCAACTGAGGAATGTTAGAGGAAAGTGCTTCAGATCTTTGCTCTTCGGCTTAGGAGACATGGAACCAGTAAGGGCGGGGTGCCTTACTGGGGCAACATTAGTAGCGGTTGTGGTCTTTTGACTGTGGTAATGAACGCAAATGCTATCTTGGCAATGGAGTACCACCAAGTTTTTGTTTTTATAATTGATTTTGCCTGTTACT